>JASDQU011402560.1:43706-59524 GCA_032191745.1 Picea mariana | reverse complement strand
AAAAAATTAACATTTTTGTTTAACAAAATTATTAAAATAAAATAAATTATAACTTATAAATGATTTTATAATAATAATTTTATTATTTTACTTTTAAATAAAATTAGCAATGGAAATTTGTCATTTTCAAACACAATCGAAGAGACAAAATCAAATTGTGAAAATTTGACGGAATGGGAGACTTCAACAAAGTTTGACGGAAAATTTGGAGGCTTTGAAAAGAATGACCCACTCTTAGCAAAATGTTGAAGATTTTGACAGGATCAAGTTTAGGTATCAATAATTGGGGCTTTGAAAGAAAAAATTCATGCAGAAAACTTGTTAGGTGACCTGTTGATTTCGCTACCAGAACTTTAAAATTTCCTGCAACAAATTCCTCTAATAATCCACTCATTTTTCTACCGAAAGTTTAAAATTCCCATAACAACATTGCAATTTTGAATGCTAACACCTGGCTTCAACTGGAGATGATGTCCTCCCTACAAAGAATCAAGAACTGTAGACTTGTGCTTATCCATTTCATCAATTTATATCCAACAACATGTGACTTGTTCTGTTCTTTATCTAAAACCAACCACACTCTGCAAACCAAAAATACAATCTGAAAACCATTAAAAATACACTATCTTGTACAGTGCCTTTTCTCCATTTGACTATGGAGTCTTTATTCAGCTAATCTACTACACACCAATTTCTTAGAAAAGGAAGCTTATTCTCCTACTCTAATTAGTTGATTCTTGATCATGTGTAATCGAATTTCCATTGTAGCCGAATGAGAAAATGATTAATTGACWTACCTTCTTGCATGCAGTTGAAAGCACGAAAAGAACATAACATGTGCAATCAAAATTCCATGTACAATCCATACTCACAACTGTAAATTGATGTCATGCTGAAATCTGCAACATTTGGGACCCTGGAAATAGAAGATTCCATCCAAGCCGTTATTGGATATTGGAGAACATGACAGAACTCCACAAGGTTTAAAAGATAAAATTGTTGCTTTATAAATTCTACTACGTCGATCAAACTATGCTCCACTTGTTTTCTTTGAAACAATTCATGAATACCACCTGCTTAATATCCTCCAGGACCAGTAGAATCTCCTAAAATCTATTGACACTTTTCTTGAGCAGAGAATTCTTTAGCAGCAATATTAATAGAGGGAAACAATATACTTTCCTTGATTTCAAAAAGAGAGACATCATGCTCAATAAAATATTGTTTCTGACTAATTGTCTCTTCATAATTAACATGTTGACCTTTATTATTGGGAAAATGATGAAACAATTCAAATTCTTCACAACATTCTTCATAAAGAAACATGTTGACCTTTATTATTGGGAAAATGATGAAACAATTCAAATTCTTCACAACATTCTTCATAAAGAAACTCAACAGAAAATATCCCTTTGTAATAAGAATGAAATGCAGCATGAAATTCCTTCAACGAAGAAATGCTGGAAGAAGGTAGCAATCTACACCATTCTCAGTAATTTCCTTCCAAGGAATACCTGAACATATTTATCAAAACATCCTCATGAACAATACCCAGCTAACACATGCATTCATGAAAATCTAACAAATGTTCAAGAGGAACTTTTCAATCTTCTCCCTTAAATTTTGGAAGGGAGTTTTCCCATTCTTCTCTATTACAAGATTTGGAAATCCGGGCATATTTGAAAAATCGAAGGAGACATACGTCACAGCTATTATAGCATCCATCCAAGCATCAAATGATTTTGACATTTTGAACCAATGGAGCAGTTAGTGAATTATTATGTTATGGAGTCGCCAGGTGAATGATATGTAGTCAAATTTTGTGTCTAATTTTTGTTTACCGTTAAGAAATAGAACTAATTGTTGTCGTATGCCTAGGGAAGATAAATTTGTTCCTCCTCTCCTCGACAACAATGCCAAAAATATGTTAGTGCCAGATATTTCTCTTGATGCAAAAGAGAAATTCCTAAAACATCGTGAAATTGATTATATGGAGGAGAATGAGTGGTTCAAGGTTTAGAAAAGAATACAAGGTAAACTAGAATAGATCAATGATCAATGCCATTCGGCATGGAGTCATCTATTAAATTTCATGGATCAAAACCAATCGAACTAGTTACCAAATAAATTGGATTTATGTAGAGAAAGATAGAAGAATAAAAAAAATATATATATAAAATACAGAGTCAAACTATGTTAGATCAACTCTGCATATTCATAGACTGGATACTCAATAAACATAGATGCTTTCTGAGACTGAATAAATGATACTTGAATGAACACATAAAACATGGGAAAATATAACGAAGCTTCGTTGCACAAGGATCCATAAATCATGAACAGATTCTGATGCTCAAAACCTGTTATCTGAATCAAATGAGAAGAAAATACAATATGAAAAACAAAGAGGTTTTTACAAACTAGAAACACAACTCTCAATAATTTCTGATAATACAATATTATGATAAGACTTAGCCCAAAAACTGCTACAAATTTTCCATATTCCTTTCATTCTTAACACACTCTCTTCCAATTTCATTCTTAACACACTCTCTTCCAAAAGGAAATTTCCCCCTTCTTTTCTTTACAATTCAAGACCTCAAATTTATAGCAAATTGCAATCTTCAAGCTATTACTAGCTTTTAGGAAACAAAATCTATTATTACTCTAAAAATAAAATAAACCTTGAACTGTTTGCCTAGAATCTTTGTTGCCATCTCAACAAAATCCTTCGATGACTACTTTTAGAGATAAAATAACCGTAGATCTAGAATGGTTCTTTGATTGTTGATCATCTGCCTTGAAATATGGAAGTGCTTGATTTTTTTGACCAAAAATATATGTTTGAAATGTGCTCCGCCACCTGCAATCATCAATTGCTGAAAATTTTCCTGGAAATGCAAGAACAATTTGATTTCCTTTGGCTAAAATAGACATTGAAGAATATCTCAAATGACCCATATCTTATACTAAATGCCATGACACCAGTTGTTCGTTTTCTTCTGAAAATAGACCTTTTGTTTGCTTGCAATTATTTCAATTCATTTTTAGGCATTGCCATGGACTGGTGCATGGTTAAAACTTCCCCAAACTTCACTCCTCATATATGAATTTCATGATCTGTGGAATTCCTTTCAAAGAACAGGATTTCTATGAATTATATACTCAAAGCCCAATGGCAATTTCTAATTATAGCTCTGAGAAGCACTACAAATGTTACAACATTCACAATTCCCTGTATCTTGTATTCATCGATAAAATATCCATTTTAAGATGTTCTGTACATTGCCCATCACAAATAACATAGCCACCTTTAAGCAATCTGACAATAATGGCAATGTGCCCACTGCTAGCAATGGCTCAAGGAAAAGCATTTGATCTGCTTCATCCAATACCATAAGGGAATCCTCACTAAGCTTATAGAAGCCACTATACATTAAGTCCTTCAAATGCCCTGGAGTAGCAACAACAATGTCCATTGCAGACTTCATAGCAGAAATATGTTGTCCTTTAGAGGTGTTATCATACAGGAAAACACATTCTACACCACAGGATTCTCCAGCTTCAGCCAAAACATCTGCAATTTGTTGAGCAAGTTCTCTTGTAGGTGAAAGAAAAAGATAATATGGCAAAGATATTTTCATTGTCTTTCTATTCTCCTTTCTCAATGTGTGTATCAATAATGGCACATTAAATCCTATTGTTTTCCCCGATCTAGTGACCGTTATGCCTATGAAATCTCTGCCATCGAGAAGGAAGGGCCAGGCATGTTCATGAATGGGTGATGGTTTTTTTTAAGTTTTTACAACACTACAACACATTCTCTGGAAACCTGGCCTCCTCAAATGACTACAACGTTCTATACTTTGCATCTTCACTTCCTTTCCCGGAAATGCTCACTTCACTATCATTACTCTATTTCTGCTCATTTTTATGTTCCTTCTCATCTTTTTTTTTTTTTATTCCATTTTAACCCCTTTGTTTGTGATTCCATTTGCAACCTCCTATGCATTATTTCCATCGATAGAGTAGAGTTGACAATTCATGCACTCGTAAGCACCCCACTAGTCCCCTGTGCACCATAGCCTACTCATTCATATAAGCCAACAACATTGTATGTAAAGATAACATTTTTCTTCATTTTCTAGCCCACCTAACACATTAAAGAATAGTATTAAAAAATCATTTGTAATAAAGGGTATTTAAGAATAGTTATTCCATTGAAAAACAAATTATTTGTTTATTATGGAGTAAGGTGGTGGATGGTCACTACGTATGGTGTAAAGACTTGGCAGGATCTCCCTTTAGTTGTTGTCGTGGGTGAAATTTTCCTTTTAGCGCATTGTCCTTTGCATGTCTGGGATATATATATATATATATATATATATATATATATTTTGTTAGCACTGTTGTAACCTACGTGTGCACCCCTGCTTCTCCTCTCTCATTTCCCTATGCCTTCGTTAATTTTTTTCCTTTTTTGGTTGATAAATTCGGTTTCTCATCTGTTCAATGACCTAGTTTTCCTTATTGGATTGTTGGAATGATTCTTTGCACCGAATTATTTTTGTTTTCCTTGAAAGATAATTGCATGTATAGTTTGAGTTTGAAATACTTGTCATCGTGTTTGCCACTAATTGAACATACAGCAGGCCCACCAAGCCTTTCCTATGCACAAGAGACATCTAGGTCCGCCAATTCCTTTGTATGTTTGTAAGCAACCATGAGCAAAAATGCATCATTCAGATCAGTCCATTTCGGGTTTTAAATACAAGCAAACAAACAGGTTCAATTTTTAGCCGTCGAATCAAGTAAAGATTAAGTCACGACCGTCATATCTCATTGGAGAGAGATCGACGGTGGGGAGGCATTGCAGGGATCGGAAAACAAATTAAATTTTCTGCAAATTTTGACCCCGCAATCGCTCAGGATCGTTGATCTTGCTAGATCAACAAATCAACGGTGCATATTGATCCCGCTACGGACGAGCATCTTTGCTTTGCAAAGATCGGGAAGGAAATTAAAGAGTGAGTGAGTTGAGTCTTCACAATCACCCGTGGTCGTTGATCTTCAAGCAAGGGACATGTGTCAGGTGATCTCGTACTTTGGGAGGAAACAAGTAAAAGTTGAGTGAGTAAAGGACTCTCGAAGGTCCGAAGCCCGGAGTTCCTCTGAACCGTCCATCAATGAGGACACGCGGTGCCAGATCTCTCACTTCAGAGACTTAGCACTACGGAAGGTTTGCGGAGAAAAACACTAGAGCAAGAATTCCCTGAAGTTCCAAAGTAAATCTTGGTCGTCCAAATCAAGAGGCCATGTGCAGGCAGATCTAACACTTTGGAAATATGACACTTCGGATGATTGTGCGAGCAAGCAGAAGAAAACTCCCGAAGTGAATCTCGGCCATCCAAATCAAGAGGCCACCTGCAGGCAGATCTAACACTTCGGAAATACGGCACTTCGGAGGATTGTGCGGGCAAGCAGAAGAAAACTCTCGAAGCCCAAACTCCTAAAGTGAATCTAGGCCCTCCAAAACAAGAGGACATGTGGAGGCAGATCTCTCACTTTGGAGATACGGCACTCCGGAGGATTGTAAGAACTATGCATTGAAAAGGCCCGAAGCCCAATCTCCCAAATTAATTGTGGACCGTTGATATCAAATCAACAAGAACCGTTGATCTCTACAACAGGTAAGAAAGGAATATCACCTGAAGGCACGAAGTCCCGAAGTCCCGAGAGCTTGCCACGTCAACCGAGCATGTACTACTTCGAGAGATTTCCAAGCACAAAATTCATAAACTCCCGAAGGACGAAGTCTCGGAGACACATGGCACTCATTTGCCTAAGA
Organism: Picea mariana; assembly: GCA_032191745.1. Taxonomy (NCBI): domain Eukaryota; kingdom Viridiplantae; phylum Streptophyta; class Pinopsida; order Pinales; family Pinaceae; genus Picea; species Picea mariana. Next base: position 53,676 of record JASDQU011402560.1, on the reverse strand, counting down.
CACATGGCACTCATACGTCATGACACATGGCATTCTTTTAAGGCCGCCACGTCACTGTTGATTTTTCAATAAGCTAGGTTAAGCATGAATTTCATTTCATTTTATCATTTAACCATAACCATAAAATGTTGCAGCAACCAAGATCACAAGAACAAGCACCATGCACAAGAACACAAGATGTATATGGGGAAACCCTTCTCGACAAGGGAAGAAAACCCAGCCAAATCCTTTGCTATATTCCTCAAGAGAAAGACCTTCACCACCAAGATAAACCCTAGCACACAAGAGGGTGCTCAAACCCTATAACTCTAGCGCCCAAGAGAGGTGTGCACTTTTCCCAAAGAAGTGTATTTGCTGAAATTTCCAAACTCACATGAAAGATATGATTCCACAATGGAGAATCTACCTTTACTTATACTAAACTGAACCTATCAACAGAAGTGTCTATTGGCACAACAGGGCCGACCTCACTATCTTATAATATAATTAATATTACCAGATTAATTATCTTTTACATTTATTACTAATCACATTAAGGTGGGGCTAACATGTACCCTTTACATTACCATTAGGGTTACGAGCAGGTCTCACTCTTGGACAATATAGAAAGGGATCTGATACACCCACTAGTGCTCATCCACTAGGGGCACATCCATAGGGATGTCCATATCTCTGGCTCACTTCATTACACAGAAGAACTAGATCTTCACACGTTGACATGTGCTTGTCCACAGGCACGTCCACTCTACAAATCTTCTTTCCCACTGCCTCACACAAGAGAATCATCTGGAATTTCTCATCAACTCTGCTGCTCAAAGGAGGCTAATATATCATCTTCATTTATGTTCACATTACGATGCACCCAGCACTTTGGCATTTCACACGTTCACCTTGTGCTCAGCCACAGGCACGTCTAACTCAACAGATCGCCTTTCCCACTGGATAATCATCTAGAGTTCTTCTCAACTCTCTGAATGGAGGAGATCATCTCTACATTCCAGATCTGTCTTAGGTAGGAACCACATACCCTTCTTAGGGGATTTCTCTCGAGTTTGTAAGTTGAGAGAAAGACTCACATAGTTGCAATGATCCACACCTCACAGGTTTGTAAGCTAGAGAATGTCTCACATAGCTGCAATCATCAACACTCCCTCTCTGCTAGGGAGGAATTATTCATCATGTCAAGTCTCACACGGATGTATTTTGAATTTTGTCTTGGCTGGAGTCATCAACACTCCTTCTCAACTAGAGAGGATTTATTCATCGGGTTAGTTTGGTGAAAATGTCTGCAATCTGCTCATGTGTAGAAAGGTATTGTATGTGTACAATTTTCCTCTGCATCATATGTCTGATATAAGGAATTTTCATCTCATCGTGTTTCGATCCATCAGAAAACATTGGGTTCTCAAGGAGCTTAACACACGGCTCTTTGGTTATCATCATAGGATCCATCTCATGGTCAAGTAAATATGTCAGAAGCTTGTGAAGCCATATTGCTTCGCACACTCGATGTTATATACTTTGCCTCTATGGTGCTCAAGGCCACAGTTTTTTTTCATGTTGTATCAGGAAACCATGGAAAACTTCATGGTATAACAACAACCAGATGTGCTCTTCCGGTCCACTGTACTTTCTGCTCAATCTGAATTGGCATATCCTGCAAAATAAAGTTCACACTAGAGGCATATCTCAGGCCATATCCAACTATGCCTCGTATATATCTCAATACATGTTTTGTTGTTGTCTAGAGAGTCTGTCTCGGTTGACTCATGAAATGACTAAGCACACTCACTACATGGCATGAATCAAGTCTGGTGTTAACCAGATACATCAGTGATCGCGTCTGAATCATCATTACTCATTTTCTTCAAATCCATTACCATTGGAGTGGGCATGGATTTGCATTTTGTCATACTGAACTTCTTTAATATCTTCACTATATATTTTCCTTGACTCGAGAAAATCTCATCGGTCCTTTGTCATACTTCTTTTCCCAAGAAGTAGTGCATAATACTCAGATTCTTCATCTATAATTCAGAAGTCAAGGATTACTTGTATCCAACAACAAGGTTTTCTGAATAATTCATCAAAATCAGGCTCTCGTCACCAACATTGTAATAATATAGGTTTTGGATTAGTAACACTCTTGATGAAATCTAAACTCATCAAGAATCTATCTATCTGATATAGTTTCTAACTCATGGATGGTAGTACGGATAGAAGTGTATCGAGTTTACTAGATCAAGTGTCTCATCATAGACAACTCCCTTTGTTTGTGAGAAACCTCTGGCTATAGATCTCGTTTTGTATTTCTTGACACTTCCATCAGCTGCATGCTTGATCTTATATATCCACTTGGAAGTTACAACAGACTTCCCTTCTGGTCCCTGAATAATATCTTATACATCATTCTTTAAGATATATTGGTATTCTTTTGTCATGGCATCTTTCCATACCTATTCTCTTGTTGCTTCTCTAAGACAAGGAGGCTCGGCATCAATGAAGTGGCTCATGACTAAAGAATAGCTCGAAAATCTTTTTTTCTTTCTCAGGATGTGCCTTGATAGGATTGTATGTTTCTTTGCCTCTTGCAGAGTGAGTCTAGGTAGGCCTTCTATGCCCTACTGCAATATCTCTGAACATATCAATTCGAGAAACTGGATCAATTGGAATAATGTATGTCTCCCTTTGAACTGTTGAAGGGGGAGAAGGTATTGTATCACTTTCAATCTCCATTTGAGATTATTTGGGTCTTTGAAAGACTATCTCTTTTTCAAGGACAACGTTTATGCTTGTCTCAATCTGTCTCTGACCAGGGATGTCGATGTAGAATTTCTTTGAAGATTCATTGTATCCTTTGTTTCTAAAGGATCTAGCTTGGACTTCTTCTCTTTGGGTACATGAAAATACACTAGGCACCCGAATAACCTGAAGTTTTCAATCTCAGGCTTCATTCCGATGAAGAATTCTTTAGGATTTATGTTTTTCAAAGTCTGGTGAAGACTCTTGTTCTGCACACATACTGTGTCATGCATGCTTCTTCCCATGGAATCCTAGAAAGATTCTGATCATGAATTATAGCATTGGTTGTCTCAATGATGGTTCTATTCTTCCTCTTTCTCAAATATTTTTTACTCCCTATGAGTCAAGTGACTCCCTCTGAACGATAGTCATCTTCTTTTCTTGTTAACCTATCTGGAACAAGAAAACAAAAAGAACCAACACAAGAATATCTCCAAATGGACAATAATGAGTACATCTCTAGAATCAAAACAATTTAAGGAATGTTGTCACAGCTACAACACCTACTTGTAATGTAGCAAAGTTTTAGAAATATAGGTTAGAGGAATGACAATTACAACAATCAAACCTGGATTCTTTACTTTGAGTGTGTTGTTCCTCTAAATGCATTGAGATCCCTTTGGATCCATGACTTCAACAAAAGGTTCCTTCCTACTGTAATTTCCCTCATGACAATGATACAAATAATATATACAAGTGCATACCTGAGGATGTTGATATGATTTCTCCAATGGCTCTTGGATGATCTCTATCCTTTGAGATCTTTATGAAGAAGATAGTCATGGTGTCACCTTTTGTTATCTTTGTTATTTTGAAGTTGACCCTTCAATGTAAGGGCTTGAGTAGGTAATTGGCTACCTTGTCCTAACATCATCTTCCTTCCATTCATTGATAGTTGTCACTGGTAAACCCTTTTATGTTACCCACAATAAGTCTTCCTCTGAAGTCTTGTCTTCCAAGAACTTGAAGTTGCTTGATCCATCAATCTTATCTTCCATCATAGTTTTTGTTCATCATAATATTAGATTCTTCACAACCATTTGTCAACTGGGCTAGAAAACCTAACAGCTAGGCTAGGATAAAACTTTTAGGTTTTATTGGACTTATGACTGCCAAAAATAAGACTTTTGAAAGATAGGAGAAAATTAGCGATCTGAAGAGCTCCTTCAATGAGTTGTAGAAACCCTGATACTGAAATTTCTGCAGAAATTAGAGAAACCCTAGGACCAAAAATCAAAATTTCTTGGAATTTCATTTTGAGAGCTTCTAAATATGCGTTGGAAGAGTTTTTACTCTTCTGTGCCAAAAGTAGCCCCAGCTTCCAAGTATTAAGGGATGAATCACCACCGAAAGGAAGGTGGTACGAAATTTTATGGAAACCCTAGAAGGGCCATATGGTTCTGCAAAAAGTGAGCTGAGACTTGGTGGATTCTTGTGCAATGGGTTCTTTCAAGACCTATGCTCTGATACCATGTTGATTTTTCAATAAGCTAGGTTAAGAATGAAGTTCATTCCATTTTATAATTTAACCATAACCATAAAATGTTGCAGCAACCAAGATCACAAGAAAAAGCACCATGCACAAGAACACAAGATGTATCCGGGAAAACCCTTCTCAACAAGGGAAGAAAACACAGCCAAATCCTTTGCTATATTCCTCAAGAGAAATACCTTCACCACCAAGATAAACCCTAGCACACAAGAGGGTGCTCAAACCCTAGAACTCTAGCACCTAAGAGAGGTGCGCACTTTTCCCAAAGAAGTGTACTTGCTGAAATTTCCAAACTCACATGAAAGATATGATTCGATAATGGAGAATCTACCTTTACTTATACTAAAATGAACATGTCAATAGAAGTGTCTATTGGCACAACAAGGCCGACCTCACTAGCTTATAATATAATTAATATTAACCAGATTAATTATCTTTTACATTTATTACTAATCACATTAAGGTGGGGCCAGCCTGTACCCTATACATTACAATTAGGGTTACAGGCAGGTCTGATTCTTGGAAAATATAGCAAGGAATCTGATACACCCACTAGTGCTCATCCACTATGGGCACATCCATAGGGATGTCCATATCTCTGGCTCACTGCATTACATAGAAGAACCAGATCTTCACACGTTCACATGTGCTCGTCCACAGGCACGTCCACTCTACAGATCTTCTTTCCCATTGCCTCACACAAGAGAATCATCTGGAGTTTCTCGTCAACTCTGCTGCTTAGAGGAGGCTAATACATCATCTTCATTTTTGTTCACATGACGATGCACCCAGCACTTTGGGATTTCACACATTCACCTTCTACTCAGCTACAAGCACATCTAACTCAACAGATCACCTTTCCCACCGGATAATCATCTGGAGTTCTTCTCAACTCTATGAATGAAGGAGGTCATCTCTACGTTCAAGCTCTGTCTCAGTTAGGAACCACCTACCCTTCTTAGGGGCTTTCTCTCAGGTTTGTAAGCTGAGATAAAGACTCACATAGTTGCAATGATCCACATCTCACAGGTTTGTAAGCTGGAGAATGTCTCACATAGTTACAATCATCAAAAGTCACTCTGGGCCCATACTACTCCGAAAGTTATACAAACTTTGCATCTAAATCGACGCCACCGATAAATCAAATAGGGGATTTATAATATGGTAGACAGATAGAACTTTAGCATGGGCGCTAAAGTAGCAGGGTCACCCAAATCACATATTCCGACAAGATCGATGACCACAATTCATTGTGGGGACGGAAAATGCTCAAACGTTAATTTTCCAGAACGGTCCCACAATTGAAACCATGGTATAGCTTATGAGATACATGGTAGCTTGTGGTGAATTGTGGGGGTTGGAGCAATGTGGATCCAAACCACCCTCGACAACTTCCGCAATCACATGCTTATATGACGTCAAGTCACCATGTCACTCCGGGAGATTTTAACGATGCACATCTAGTTGTCTCCAGTGGCCCCCAACAGCGCGCATGAACACCATGATCAATGCAGAACTCAGTTATGTCACTTCAAATCAGTTTCTGCCACAGTCTCATTTCATTCAAGCATTCGCATCAGTCTAGTTTCATCGCTAGTGTCAGTTTTAAATTATTCAATTAAAGACTCTGTTTAGTTTAAAGCATAATAAGTGGTCTTTTATGTGTGATAAGAACCACTCTTTTTTATTAAGTCAAGTGTGAAGTATACATTGTTGTACTCCAACAGTGTTTTAGTCAATTTAATTAGTCGTTCTACAATTGTTAATGTAGAGTTAAGTATCATTCCTAGATGGACGAGAGCCTTTGCAACTCTGATAAATATGTAGTTTATGTATGTTTTGAGGGTCATAATTTTTGGGAAAGGATAGCCATACATCAAACTGGTTGGACCCGTTCTATGCATAGATTAAATCTCTCTACCTGGTGAACATACTCTTCATGACAATGTTTCATTCAAATCCTTGTGTGTTTTTATCTTATCTTGAATGCATTTTTTGATTTGTGCAAAGTACATTTCATTTCCTTTGGCTATTGTATAATTTGTCTTTATTGATATGCAACCTGTGAAAACAGCTAATGCTTGGTGAAGATTTTTTTTTATCGCAACCTGAAGGAGTAATTGTATTTTGTATGCATGTTTAATGTCTTTAAATGATATTTTAAGTATTAAACTTCTTGCAGCAGATTATTCATTGAGTGGTTTGTTGTTTCCCTTTTTTTTTTTTATTTCACTTATCTATCATTTGTGTGCCATCAGCCAAGGAGGACCCTCATCCATATCATTTTCCAACCCAATCATGCTCTTGTCTTGGTAGAACCAACCCTCTAACTGACCAACAAAAATTAAAAATCAACCATTCTAAACTTGAGGTGGCCTAGCTTTGCCCTTTAGCAGTCTGGTGCAGACCCTAGGACCAACATCTGTTGCCGTCGTTTCCAAGGAACAGAGTAATGAAATATCTTTCCTTAGGAGAACGACAATGATCAGATATGATATTTGATAGTGTACAAAGACCATACACATTTAGACTGCATATCCTTCACCTGGTGATTCCATGGTTAAAGAATCCAGTGGCGACCCCACTAAGTAAAATTTATGAAAGAAATACTGGCACCCAGAAAAGAACTCAACAAGTCCAAAGATGAACACATCAAAGCCACCAACACTCATTCTAACCCTGAGAAGGACACAGTAGTCTCTGAGCCAGAAAGGAAAATAATAAAATCCATTGTAGCTCATAGATACACCTCCCCCCTCAAGGGTAAAGTTGTGCCCAAAGAGTCTACTTATCTTCATCATCATAAGCAGCTTGAATTTGCTAGCCCTGAGAATCATAATTCCAAGGAACATCAGATATATTCAACTCCTGACTCTACTTCATCATCCAGTCCATCATCCACCCCTGCAGCTCCCATAAATATTCAGATTCCTATTGCCCAATCCATGGCTGCTAACAGGATGAATGCCATAATTGTTGCCAGATATGAACCCCTAGTTCTGCATGTAGGCTTACATGCACTCCCACCCACAGATTACATGAAATATTTACCAAGATATAATGGGGAGGGTGATGTCACTGCTAAGTAACGTCTAATAGCCTTTTACATCTTTGCAGACAAATTTAACATTGACTATGCAGATGTGTGGATGAGGTTGTTTTTGCAGAGTCTAGATGGGGAAGTAAGAAAATGGTTATGGGGTCTTCCTCCATCCTCCATCACAGATATTGAAGAGTTATATGAAGATTTCATAAACCAATGGGGAGATAAGAGATATTATCTCTACTACATCACTGAGTTTGGGGCTCTAAAGAGGAAGAATGGTGAATCTATCTTAGACTTCACTAAGAGATTCAATAAGATGTATGGTAGAATCCTAGATGAGATCAAACCAACTGAAGCATCTGCCAAGATCACTTATGCCAATGCATTTGATGCAGATTTTTCCCTTCTACTGAGGGAAAGAAGATTCACCCCCTTGTTGTCCATGCAGGAAGCAGCTTGAGGTTGAATCCAATATCTTGGCATCAAATAGGTTAAAAACTAGGTATGATAAAGACAAGAAGAAACGGAGGGAATATTCCCCTACCTCCTCTATCTCAGCCACATCTAACCCCAAACTTGATGAAATGACCAAAACTTTGAAAGATATGACATCTAAAATAGCTAAGCTAAAATGGGAATCTAAACAACCAAACAGAGCTTTTCAAGGGGCTGGAAATAGAAATCCAAATCAGTTCAGAAGGCCTAATGATGCACCTCAAATAATGCAGAGAGAAAGGAGGAATGTTGATGATCAAATGGTAGCATCTCTTTTCCAAGACAATCAGATTGAGGAGATAGATGTAGACAGCGATGTTTTAGATGATATTGTTGTACTTTTCAATGAAACAGATTATTATACTAGTCACTTAATGCAGCAAGAATATGAGGTAGCACAACTGTCAAATCAATTTGATAATCAGATAGAGGAAGAGGTAGTTATTCAAGGCCAACCCCAAAAAAAATACGATTTGATGACAAGGGGGGGACTCCCAAAGCCACTACCTCTAATCAAAACAAAAAGGACGAAGTCCTTCCCAAGACAAATCCAAGGAAAGATATGTCATCTAAAGCTCAGCAACTTCCCCCACCTAAACCTACAATTCCTAAGATAAAGGAAGCTGAGAGGCCACCAAATTCTTTCATCCTAGAGCATGAGTTGAAAAATATCAATATCCATGTGCCTTTGACAGAACTCATGAAAAATGAACCTTTCAAAAAATACATCATGAAATTTTTGCAACCAACTCCTTCTATTGTATCTTCTAATGTAATTAGTCTGCAGGATGAGAACCCAGCCATTGTTGTGAGTCCACACATTGAGGATGGATCTGATGCTTCTCCACCATTCTATATATCTTTAAATCTCCATGATAAGATCCTGCATAACTGTCTTTTGGACTCAGGAGCCTCGAACAATGTTATGCCCAAAGTTGTTATGGAAGAACTAGGTCTAGAGATCACCAAACCCTACCAAAACCTATACTCCTTTGATTCTAAGAAAGTAAAATTTATGGCACTGATAAATGATATGGTGGTTTCTTTGGCACAATTACCAATGAAGAGTGTAGTGATGGAAATTTTTTTGGCTGACATTCCCCCGAAATTTGGTATGCTCTTATATAGAACTTGGGCTAAGAAGGTTGGAGGATCATTACAAATGGACCTCACTTACGCCACCATCCCTATGTTCAGAGGGGAACATAGGAGGCTATACAGAGAGGTAAGGTTATCTTATATCATCAGTGACCATCAGAATCCAAGCAATCACCCAATTTATGCTGTGGAGAATGAGATCGGCTCATCTATTTTTCATTTAAATGATGATGAACCAGAAATATCAATTAGCCAATGCAAATATCAGCCATTGACAATTCAACAAAACAATATATGGAAGATGTATTCCGATGGCTCTTCATCAAAGGAAGGATCTGGGGCAGGTATACTCCTCATTTCCCCTTCACAAGAGGTAATAAAACTCTCTCATAAGCTGGAGTTTGAAACTACTAACAATATAGATGAATATGAATCTATGGTGTTGGGATTGAGGGTTACCAAATACATGGCCATTGATTGTTTAGCATTTTTTGGTGATTATGAGTTAATCATCAATCAAGTTAAGAACATCTATCAAGATAAACAAAAGAGGCTCAATCAATATAGAAACAAGGTATGGGACCTGATCAAAAATTTCTTTCTATCTTTTAGTATATCCTTCATCCCCAAAGAGGCGAATCAAAAGGCAAATTCTCTAGCCTTGGCTGCTAGCACTTTTAGACCTCCCCTTGGACCAAATTGTTAATGTTTATGCCATTATTATAGTTCTTTGCTTTTCATTAGATAAGAGCATAATAAGAACAAGATCACTGAGAAATACACATTCACAAGAGACACAACATTTATCCTGGGAAACCCTCTAAGGGAAGAAAACCCAGCAAAAACTTCCTTATCATAAATGGCTTATACAATGTTCAAGAGATAACTCAAACAAATACAGAAAGTCCTCCCCAAGAGATGCGCCACCCTTCTTCTCCTCTCTCCAACTTCCAATTGCAGCTTGCCTCATAAGATAATGAGCAAGTGAAGTGTGTCTAAGAAGTGAGGCGCTAGCCTCTTATTTATATCAATCTAGC
>JASDQU011402560.1:0-43606 GCA_032191745.1 Picea mariana | reverse complement strand
CAATCCGCAAAAGGGGATTTGGTCCTTATACAATTACCGACATGATTAATCCTCAATGGGGATTAATCCAATAACAATAATAATAATAATGACATGATTAATCCACAATGGGGATTTAATCTAATAACAAAATAATAATAAGAATGTTCTTCGCAGTTAAATTATTTCAACACAAATATCAAATATCAGGTGGAAATCAAGCTTAGGACATCCATACCAGACAACATAAATCACTGATAATTCTTTAGTGATGATCTAGAATTGTAGAGGTTCCTACAGACCATTGATGAATTCTCCAATATCTCAGTCGACCAAGAAAGCCAAGAAGGTGAAAACAATGAATCAGAAAATTAGAAAACATCTCATCTGCTAAAGACAGTAGCTGGCCACGATATTGTGGAGCTGAAAACCAATCATATTCCAAGAGGACTAGTGCCACTAGAGAGGTTCTTTTACTGTAATGATGTTTCCAAAGAAGCTTCCATGAAGGATCAAGAAGAAGAGGTAAAAAATTGCAATGTTGGGACCACTGAGAATCCCAAGATCATCAAGTTGTCTAAAGCGTTATCTGCAAAACAAAGGGACAGGTATGTCAGTCTCATCAAAAAAATTGTTGATACTTTCGCTTGGTCGTATGAGAATTTAAAGACATTTTACACTGACATCATCCAGTACAAGATACCTCTGAAGGCTAGCTCCAAGGCATTCAGACAGAAGATTCGGAAATTTAATCCCATGTTGATGTCTATAATTGAGAAAGATTTGAAACGAATGTTGGATGCAAAGATTATTGTACCATTGAGGTACTCAAACTGGGTGGCCAAATTGGTACCTGTGAGAAAGAAAAATAGGGAGATACGCTTGTGTGTTGATTTCCAAAATCTCAACAAGTGTTCTCTAAAAGACAATTACCCCCTCCCCGAGATGGATCATATTTTACAGAGGGTAGTAGGTGCTCACGGGATTTCCTTGTTAGATGGATACTCTGGCTATAACCAGATAGCGGTGTGTGAAGAGGACAAAGAAAAAACAGCATTCACCACCCCATGGGGAACATTCATGTACGAAAAAATGCCTTTTGGGTTGATGAACGTAGGGGTCACTTTTCAGAGGGCCATGGACATAGCTTTCATGGGGGAAAAGGACAAATTTATGGTTATATATTTTGATGGCATCACCATTTTCTCCAAGTCTGATGATGAACATTTGCAGCATTTGGAGCAGGTTTTCCAGAAATCCAGGAGATACGGAATATCTCTGAATCCTAAGAAGTCTCACTTTTCCATGCCAGAAGGGAAGCTCCTAGGCCACATCATATTAGAAGGAGGTATAAAAATTGATCTGAAGCGATTCGATGTCATTCAAGAGATCGAAATCCCCTGAAATAAAAAGGTTATCCAGTCTTTCATTGGCAAGATAAACTTCCTAAGGCGCTTTGTGCCAAATTTCGTCAAAATCCTGAAGCCTATCACTAACATGTTGAAGAAATATGTTGTGATAAAATAGTTTCCAAAGGCAAAATCAACATTCCAAAGGATCAAGCAGGCTTTAGTTGAAGCCCATGTGTTAGCCAACCCTGACTATACCAAGGATTTCTTCATTTTTTCTTTTGCTTCTGAGGATACCATTGTTGTTGTACTACTGCAAAAGAATGGAGAAGGGCATGAACAACCCATAGCCTTTTTTAGCAAATATATATGAGATGATGAGCTAAAGTATGATATATTAGAAAAGCAGGCTTATGCGTTGGTCTAGCATAACAGCTTTTGTTCCTAGCAGCAGTGTCAAAGAGATTCTGCTCCAGCCAGAAAGTGAGGGGGGAAAAGGGAAGTGGGTTGTCAAACTATTGGAGTGTGACCTGCACATAAAACCCACCAAGATGATCAAGGGACAAGGACTTGCCAAGTTGTTATCATAATCAAACTATAAGGTGCTAGAATCACATCAAAGTTTCATTCAATCAGATGCGTCCATCATACATCATGGACAAGATAGCATGCATGTATTTGAAAATTACTCCTCTTCACCTTGGTATAGAAACATCATTTATTTTCTGCAGCATCTTGAATGTCCACCAGATCTGAAGAAGATGAAGGTCGGGTCCCTCAAATTGAAGGCTATCAAATTCTGCATCTCAAACCAGAACTTGTATTGGAGGGATCCTGTTGGCATCCTACTAAAATGCCTTGATGAAAATGAAGCCGAACAAGTCACAATGGAAATGCATAGAGGAGTATGTGGAGGACACCAACATTGGAAGGCCACGGCTCTCAAGATCCTAAGTGAAGAGTACTACTGGCCCACCCTTTTATCTGATATATTTACCATTGTTAGGGCCTACAATGAATGTCATAAATTTGAAGGAAAACAGAAGTTACTATCACTACCCCTAAAACCTATCATTGTTAGTGGTCCATTTCAGCAATGGGGGTCAGACTTCATAGGCGAGATAAATCCACCCTCCAGTGGGCAGCACAAGTGGATTCTCACTTCCACTGACTATTTCACCAAGTGGATCGAGGTTGTGCCCACCGAGAATGCCACTGACAAGGTGATCATGAATTTCCTCCAGACCAATATTTTTTCCAGATTCGGCTGCCCCAACAGGATTAAAACAGACAATGCCCAAGCATTCAAGTCCAAAGCCATGATCGACTTATCTGGCAATCATAACATTTCCTTGACACATTCCATGCCCTTTTACCCTCATAGGAATGGTCTGGAAGAGTCATCAAACAAAACTCTCATCAGGATTATCAAGAAGTTGTTGACCGAAAACAAGAAATCCTAGGACTCTAAGCTCAAGTATGCTTTGTGGGCCAATAGAATCAACACCAAGAAGTCCTTGGGAACCTTGCCCTTTCAGCTTTTCTATGGTGCAGACATTATTTTTCCCACCCATCTTGGTATATCAGTCCTAAAATTCTTGCAGGAAGATATTGAGGAACCAAATGACATCCAAAGGAGAATCTTTCAGATTATAGAGGTTCAAAAAATGAGAGAAGCACTGGATCAGAGGACTGAAGCATATCAAAACAAGATCAAAACAGCCTTTGACAAGAAAACCAAGAAGGATATCTTTCAAGAAGGTGACCTGGTCTTAAGGTGGGATGCCAGAAGGGATGACAAGTCCAAGCACGGTAAGTTCAATAACCTTTGGTTTGTCCCCTTTAAGGTGGTTGAGGTTTTGGACAATAACACATTTATCTTGTACAATCTTGATGATATAGAGATCTTTGGAGGCCCAGTAAATGGGCACTTCCTGAAACACTATTTTTTTTAAGGATGAGGGAAGGTCCCTCTTGTACCATAGATGATTTCCTTTGTTTTTTCATTTGATTAGTTAGTTGTGTGCGAATAAAGACTCCATAGCCCAACAAAGGCACTGGAGTCAGCTTCAGCGTTAATTTTCAGAGATGCATGGTTGGCAAACAGAACAGAGGTAAGAAAAGGGAGGTGGGGGGGAAGTTATTAAATTCAAAGGCACTGATCTAATGTTCTTAGCACCTCGCAGGGAAGTGCTATCCCCATTTGGAGCCAGTGTTGTAACCTAGGTTTGCACCCCTGCCTCTCCTCTCTCATTTCCCTATGCCTTCATCGATTTTTTCCTCTTTTGGTTGATAAATTCAGTTTTCCATCTGTTCAATGACCTGGTTTTCCTTATTGGATTGTTGGAATGATTCTTTGTGTCGAATTATTTATGTTTTCCTTGCAAAATAATTCCATGTCTGGTTTGAGTTTGAAATACTTGTCATCATGTTTTCCACTAATTGAACATGCAGCAGGCCCACCAAGCCTTTCATGTGTGCAGGAGACATCCAAGTCCGCCAATTCCTTTGTATGCACAGTAAGCAACCATGAGAAAAAATGCATCATTCAGATCAGTCCATTTTGGGCTTGAAATACAAGCAAACAAACGGGTTCAATTTTCAGTCGTCGGATCAAGAAAAGATTAAGTCAGGATCGTCAGATCTCATGGGAGAGAGATCGACGGTGGGGAGGCATTGTGGGGATCGGGAAGCAAATTAAATATTTTGCAAGTTGTGAGCCCGCAATCATTGAGGATCGTTGATCTTGCTATATCAACAAATCAACGGTGCATATCAATCCTACTACGGACAATCATCTTCTCTTGGTGGAGATCGAGAAGGAAATTAAAGAGTGAGCGAGTTGAGTCTCTGCAATCACCCGTGGTCGTTGATCTTCCAGCAAGGGACACATGTCATCCAATCTCATACTCCATGAGGAAACAAGTAGAAGTTGAGTGAGTAAAGAACTCTAGAAGGCCCGAAGCCCGGAGTTCATCTGAACCGTCCATCAATGAGGACACGCGGTGCTAGATCTCTCACTTCGGAGACTTATCACTCTGGAAGGTTTGCGGAGCGAAACACTAGAGCAAGAATTACTTGAAGTTCCAAAGTAAATCTCGATTGTAAAAATCAAGAGGCCACATGCAGGCAGATCTAACACTTCGAAAATACGGCACTTCAGAGAATTGCGCAAGCAAGCAGAAGAAAACTCTCGAAGCTCGAACTCCTGAAGTGAATCTTAGCTGTCCAAATCAAGAGGCCACGTGCAGGAAGATCTAGCACTTTGGAAATACGACACTTTGGAGGATTGTGCGAGCAAGCAGAAGAAAACTCTTGAAGCCCGAACTCCCGAAGTGAATCTAGGCCATCCAAAATAAGAGGACACGTGGAGGCAGATATCTCACTTCGAAGATATGGCACTATGGAGGATTGTAAGAACTATGCATTGAAAGGGCTCGAAGCCCAAACTCCCGAAGTAATTGTGGATCGTTGATCTCAAATCAACAAGAACTGTTGATCTTTGCATTAGGTAAGAAAGGAATATCACATGAAGGCTCGAAGTCCCGAAGTCTCGAGAGCCTACCACATCAACCGGGCGCGTACTACTTAGGGAGATTTCCAAGCACAACTTTCCTAAACTCCTAAAGCCCAAAGTCTCGAAGACACATGGCACTCATTCACCTAAGACACATGGCACTCATACGTCAGGACACATGGCATTCATTTCATGCTGCCACGTCACATTGGGCCCGTACTACTCTGGGAGTTATACAAGCTTTGCATCTAAATTGGTTCCACCGCTAAATCAGATTGGGGAGTTCTAATATGGCATATGGATAGAACTTTAGCAGTGGCGCTAAAGTAGTAGGGTCACCCGAATCACAGATTGCGACAAGATCGACGGCCACATTTCATTGCAGGGATAGAAAATGCTCGAACGTTAGTTTTCCATAGCGGTCCCGCAATTGAAACCATGGTATAGATTATGAGATATGTGGCAGCTTGTGGTGGATAATGGAGGTCGGAGCGGTGTGGATCCAAACCACCCTCGACCACTTCCACAATCACGTGCTTATATGACGTCAGGTCACCACGTCACTCCGAGATATTTTCACGTTGCACATCTAGTTGTCTCCAGTGGCCCCCAACAACATGCTTGCATGCCATGATCAATGAAGAACTCAGCTCTGTCACTTCGAATCAGTTTCTGCCTTAGTCTCAGTTCATTCCAACACTCACATCAATCCAATTTCGTCGCCAGTGTCAGTTTTCAATTATTCAGTTCAAGACTCTGTTTAGTTTAAAGCATAATAAGTGGTCTTCTATGTGTGATAAGAACCACTCTTTTTTATTAATTCAAGTGTGAAGTATACATTGTTGTAATCCAGCAGTGTTTTAGTCAAGTTAATTAGTTGTTCTACAATTGTTAATGTAGAGGTAAGTCTCAGTCCCAGATGGATGAGAGCCTCTACAACTTTGATAAATATGCAGTTTATGTATGTTTTAAGGGTCGAAATTTTTGGAAAAGGATAGAAATACATCAGACTGGTTGGATCCGTTCTATGCATGGATTAAATCTCTCTACCTAGTGAACATACTCTTGATGACAGTGTTTCGTTCAAATCTTCATGTGTTTTTATCTTATCTTGAATGCATTTTTTGATTTGTGCAAAGTACATTTCATTTCCTTCGGCTATTGTATAACTTGTCTTAATTAATATGCAACCTGTGAAAACAGCTAATGCTTGGTGAAGATTTGTTTTTATCGCAACCTGAAGGAGTAATTGTGTTTTTGATACATGTTTAATGTCTTGAAATGAGATTTTAAGCATTAAACTTCTTGCAGCAGATTATTCATTGAGCGGTTTGTTGTTTCCCTTTGTTTTTATTATTTCACTTGTCTGTCATTTGTGTGCCACCAGCTAAGGAGGACCCTCATCCATATCATTTTCCAACCCAATCATGCTCTTGTCTTGGTAGAACCAACCCTCTATCTGACCAACAAAAATTAAAAATCAACCATTCTAAACTTCAGGTGGCCTAGCTTTGCCCTTTAGTAGTGTTGGCACAGGGGCAGACCCAAGGTTCATCTCTAACAGTGCACCAACAAGCCCTAACTATTGGCCCTTTCGGAAAAACCTACGATGCAGATGCAGTCTCACCCGAAGTAGCAATAGGGGGTTGCAGGACATAGGTGTCTACAACCATAGGAAATGCAAAGTGGATCCAAAGCAATAGCAGTACAACATCTAGATATCATTTACCAGCTTAAACCTACTTCGCACAGTTATATCTCGGTCCTAACATAATAATGCAATAACAGAATACTCAGAAGACAAAGAACACAACATCAATCACACATAACACCATATATACGTGGTTCACCCTCTCCCTAGGGCTACGTCCACAGAACTGTGTTTCTCGATATTATATAAAATGTATAGTTCTATCTACACTCTTAGCTTGCAGATTTCTCTCTCTTCTTCTCTCTTTCTCTCCCTTCCCTGCACACCCAAATGCAGGGTTGATCTTCTCACCTAGTTGAAGATCTTACAATGCCAGAAGGCTCTTACTCTTAGTACTTTTCTCTCTCTCAACAACAAAAATCACTCTATCAATAATCACGATCGCAGCAACAACAACTCACACCAACTTCCCCAACTCTCAACACAAAATGTGAATCCCCCTTCTCCCCTCTAGATTCGTATTTATACATTACAAATAGCTTTCAGACATCCTTAGGTCACAGCCTAGGTGTCAAAAACCCTAAATACCAAAACCCTAGGTGTCTAAAACCCTAGGTCAACTTGACCCATGTTCTAAGTTTTGCCAACCTATCTTTCCCTCTTTCCTGCGAGGTGCTCCAAAGCACCTATTGGTAGCTCTTTCTGCTTTCTGAGTTGTCCACGATCCATCTTGCTTGTTGATTGGTTCTCCTCGATCTTCTCGTCCAATGGCTTGTATTCCTTTACTTCGCTCTATCTTTTCTGCTTCTTTAACCACTTCGACGTGATCTCACTCAACCTTCCTTCCGTGCGGTTCACATTTCACCTTTTCTTCTGTAATATTCGCTTTCTTCCATAACCAAGGGCCAACAGGCCCCCAACACTCACATGTGACTCATCCCGAGGTACTTTAGATCTGAATCTTCTATTTTAATTCGACTTCAGACTGTGCAGCGCAGTCTGTGCTTTCTTCTATGTTCCTCCCCTCTATGTGCAGACTGTCTTTTTTGTGTCTGGTACCCAGTTTCAACTACACCTGGTACCTAGACCCTTCTTCTTCTTCTTTTATCGAGAGTTGCGAGGCAGCTGGTTGTCGTAGTACAATTTCAACATGCTCCCATTCACCAATCCTTTCTTCCATTCCCCATTCAAAGTCTTTAGTTGCGCAGCTCCTCCTTCTGTAACATAGGCCACCTCATATGGCCCCAGCCAATGCGTCCTGAACTTCCCTGGATGCTTCATTAATTTGTTGTCATGTACCAATACCAGATCTCCTTG
The DNA here is from genome assembly GCA_032191745.1 of Picea mariana. NCBI lineage: Eukaryota > Viridiplantae > Streptophyta > Pinopsida > Pinales > Pinaceae > Picea > Picea mariana. The sequence continues at coordinate 35,793 of JASDQU011402560.1, read as the reverse complement.
CTTAAAGGATTTCTTCCTGATGTGTCTGTCATGGTAAGCCTTCTCTCATTCCTTCTGTACCTATTGATGGAATACTGCAATAAATCTATCTTCCTCTAGTTCTACCAACCGCGCAAGTCTATTTTTCACAACGCCAGTGTCATTCATATTTGTGAATGTTGCAATTCTCAGACTAGGAACTAAATATTCCATAGGCACGATCACTTCTAAACCATAAACCAACTTAAATGGGGTATGCATTGTCATCTTCTTACAAGTGGTTCTATAGGCCCATAATACTATTGGTACTCTCAAATCCCAGTAATCTCTTTTCACACTGCAAATATTCGTCAGCGCAGTCTCCAAGATCTTATTGAAGGCTTCAATTGTACCATTCACCTGCGGGTGGTGGTATGGAGTGTTCTTTTGGTGATGAACTTCAAATTTCTGAGTCAAGGCTTCAATAGTCTTATTAATAAAATGTGTACCTTGATCACTCATGAGGATATTTGAGCATCCAAACATGGTTATGATATCATCAAATATGAATCGCGCAGTTGTAGTTGCACTACAGTCTTTGACTGCTCTTGTTTCTGCCCATCTGGTCAAATACTTTGTCACAGTGATGATGTATCTTGCTCCTGTGCACTTCCCTGGTGGGTTGATAGGTCCCATGAAATCAATTGCCCATTTTTCAAATGCTTGTAAGGTTAGTTGGGGTGCTAACGGCATCTCATCTCTTCTGGACGGTTTCCCAACTCTTTGGCATACATCGCAGGCTCTATAGTACTCTTTAGCATCTCTGTGTAAAGTAGGCCACCAGAGGCCAGCTCTCAGAACCTTTTTCATTGTTTCTTTCCTTGCATAGTGTCCTCCTGTGATGCCTTCATGTGCTTCTTCTATAATTATTGGTATTTTTTCCTCCATAACACATCTCCTCAAGATCTCATCAAGTCCCATATTATAGAGTTGTCCAACTATAAGTGAAAAATATGCAGCGCGCACTACCAGTTGTTTCTTCTAAATGATTTTGTATTCGTGAGGTGTCATTCCTGTTGACAGGAAATGAACTATCTCGGCGAAGTGATCATCAACCTTCCTGATGGCTAGCAATTGTGCATCTGGCAATGTATCCTCCAAACTAGTAAGTTCCTCTCCATGTTCCAACCTAGACAAGTGGTCAGGTCCCTTGTTCATTCTCCCTGGCTTGACCACAATTTCAAAATCATATTCCTGGAATAGTAGTAGCCATCTACATATCCTTCCCCCCCAACGCTAGCTTATTGACTAGGTATTTCAGTGTAGAGTGATCAGTGAACATCTTAAAGTGTCCTCCCAGCAGGTAGTGATGAAACTTCTGCAGCGCATACACCATGGCTAATCCTTCTCTCTCAATGGTAGTGTAATTTATCTCTGTTGTTGATAGCTTCCTGCTAGCAAAGGCTAACGGATGGTCAATATCTCCTGCTCTTGGTTGTGCTAACACTACTCCTAATTCAATAGATGATGCATCGACATGCACATAAAATTCCTTACTCCAATCTGGAAAAACTAGAATAGGCTCAGTAACCATTTTCTGTTTCAGTGTGTCGAAGCTCTGCTGGCATTCTTCTGTCCAGTTAAACTGACAATCTTTCTTCAAAACCTTCTCCATGGGTGTTGTAATCTGTGCATAGCCCTTAATGAACTTCTTGTAGTATCCAGTATGTCCCAGTGTAGTGCCCATCTGGTTGNGGGGGGGGGGGTGGTATATCAACAATAATGGCAATCTAGGATGGGTCTACCAGCAACCCCTGCTTATACACAATATGGCCTAGCAGCACTCCAAAGGGTGAAAATAAAATGCATTTCTTCAGGTTCAAGGCAATCTGACATTGTCTGCACTTATCCAACATTAGTCTTAAACATTCAATATGATTTTGCAATAAGCTAAAAACAGTCCAATCATCGAAATAGGCTTCCAGAAAATTATGTAAAAACTCCTTGCATGCTTTGACCACCACCCTAGAAAATATGGTTGGTGCATTTTTCAGTCCAAAAGGCATCAATGTGTATTGGTACGATCCCCATTCTGTTGCAAATGTGGTCTTATGGCAATCTTCCTTAGCAATCCTGATCTGGTGATAACCTGAGAATCCATATGTGAAGGAGTAGACTTCTTGTCCTCCCACATTATCTAACACTTCATCAGTAAACGGTGTAGGGAATGGATCATGTAAGCATGCATCATTTAGTTTCCTCAAGTCTACACAAATTTTGATCTCTCATGTTTTCTTGTCTTGAACCACCATAGGGCTAATCCATTATGACTCTTCAACAGGTTCTATGATTCCTGCTTCCAACATTTTGTTTAATTCAATCTTGACTTTTTCCTTATATTTGGGATTCAATCTATAGGGTCTCTGTCTGACTGGCCTTGCATCTGGTTTCAGGGGGATCTTCATTTCTCCCATGGGTCCTTTAATGCCCTTCATATCAGTGAACTTGGTTGGAAACAAGCCCTGATATTCATGCAATAATTATGTAATCTTATCAATAGTGGCATCATCCCAATAATCTCCAACATTGGCCATCTTAGGTGCTTGCTCTGTCCCAATATTGACTTTATTTATTTTAATTGGTTGTCCAATAAAAAGTAGTTCAACTCCTGGTCCTTCTATGTCTCTTTGTCTTTCTATTTATGCGATGTTCACATTCCTAGGATCATTGTATTCGTCGACATTGATATTGCAACATCCTTGCAATTTCTGAAGAGGCACATTCCATTCATCCTCATCTTGATCAACAGGGAGGTTAGGTGCCTCCTCAAATACTTTTTTTCTCACAACTTGTAAAGCTTTATCTATCGTAGGGTGTTGACTTCCAAATAAAAATGTAGCTACAAAATTCTGAGTCATACCTTGCCAGTCTATAATGGTGAGGCGTAGTTCCGCTTGAAGGTACCAGTTGATAGGCGTTGTATCCAACGTGTTAATGAATTTATGCACCCATTGTTCTTGAGGAATTTTTCTCTAGGCTTCCTCGCAACTTCACACATGGTCTTTCGGGCAACTTTGACCCGTGTATCTAACTTCGCATCCTTCTACTTGATCTGAAAAATGCACTGTCATCAAAGTGCGACATTACACCCAGTCCACGATGTTCTGCTTATGTGTTCCCCACCACCTTGCTGGGGTTGCTTTCAAGGCCTCATCCAGTGCCAACAATCTTTGTTGTACTGGTACAATTCCTTCAAATTCCATTGAGAAAGTTTCTAAGTGATTCAAACCATCAAAGGTGGGAAAATTGCTTACTGTCGTGTCGATCCAGTGAACTTCTCTGGTCAATCTAGCACATCGCCACGCAGAAACTGCATACATTTTGTTCTGCCAGTTCTCTAGTGCTTCTTCTAAATTTGATGAACATGTGTTGTCACTTCGCCAACTTAAATTCCCATCTGTTGTAGGATTAATGTAATCATGTTGTCTTGTTGTCAATTTGTATATATTCTCTAGTTCACATGTGCGGTCTTCTTCTCTAATGGGCTATGTGTATCTACGACCTTCATCATGATCCATAGGTGCAATGACCCTAAGGCCATCACCTTCAAATGTCATTCTTATTTTCTTTAAGTCAACAATAGTGGAATTATTGAAAGCCCAATCAATTCCTAATAGTGTGGGATAAGGACAACTATCATCAACTATCTCAATTACTTCGAAGTCTACAAACATTCTAACCCCGTCGATGTCCACAAGGACATGCTCTAGTCTTCAAAAGGGGCTTACTACCTGCTGGTTATCCATCCTAATCCTGATAGGGGAATAGATCAACTTAAGTTTTCCCATCAATGCCCAGGTTTGCTTTGTCATAACATTGACCTCTGACCCTAAGTCGAGGACCACATAATCTGTATCATAATCTCCAATCTGAGCATTCAGGTGTAGTTCCTTATTTGTCCATCTCTTTTTAGATACTTTATGTACTACTCTACTCAGTAAGGGATCTACCTTTCCTAGCTCATATTGTCTAATCAAATTTTGTAGTTCTTGTACAACGCTTTCCTCCTTTATCAAATTAATGCAAGTGCATAAGAATTCCATGCACATACTTACCTCTTTTCCTTCTCTGGGTGAAGCAGACTGATCAAATGATAGAGGCATTCCACATTCTCTTACTTCTAGTTGTGTTTTTGATGAAGAAGCCTGATCTTTTCCGAATTATTTTCTTGCCTCCTCAAATATTTGTTTCTCTTTCCTTGGATCAAACTCATGTGTCTTCTCTACAGCTTTCCTGGCCCTGGATTCCTCTGTAGTCTTCCCTAGGGTCATTCTGTCTTCTCATGTAGTAGTGCCTCCTCTAGTGATAACAGCGACTCTGGGGTCCACTCCGCGAGGTTCTACTGAAATTAGATGTACTAGTTGGTTTCCTCCTCGTTTCTCCTGAAGCTTGGCTAACAACGCAGGACAATCTTCTATGACATGTTCAAATGAGTTGCAGTAACTGCAAGTGGTACAAGGGTTCTAAAAATCCCTTTCCAAGTGACCTGGTTGTGCACAATTATAACAAATGATCTGACCTCGACCTCGACCCATGCCTCATCCTCGTCCTCTTCCTCTGAATCCACCACAAGGGTTGAAGTTTCCTCTTCATGGGGAGTTAAACTATGTAGTGTTTCCCTCTTGATGCATCTCTCCTTAGATCCTACATGTATCTCTTGACCTTTCATGTAAGAGCTCATAAGCTCAACAATCTTTCTCATCATGCCCCACAGATTTATAGAATGTGTAGTAAAGATTTGTAGGCATCTACACATATTTTTGCATTTAATAACATTCACCAGGGCAATGTCTATTTCTACATACCTCACACCAAGGTAGATAAATCTGCTTCAAAGGGCTCAGAGCTCCAGAAGCCAAGTATTCATGGAATAGAGGACAATGCTCCTTATCGTGACCTTCTAACTTGCACCTGATACACCAAATGACTTCTCTTTTATCTTTTCCCTTATATTTCTTCATATCTTCGACCTATGGAGATAAGCTAGTGAGCTGACTCAAGATTTGACTCATACCAGAGCTGGATTCTCCCATAGGGGTTGATTCTATTTTCATGGTGATCTCCAACACCTCATCCTACGAAGAGATCTTTTAATGCATCAGGGGGACTCTGATGTGTTGTAGGAGGGAAGCAATGAACCATTCTTTGTTCTACTCATCTAGGATCTGAAAACTCAAATGGCATGTTAAGGTCTTAAACCTCTAATCAAACTCCCAAACAAGTTTAGCTACTTTCTGCTTAATTTCTTTCAGCTCTGTAATGCACTGTGACTCTGACTTAGGTTTCTTGAATTTGGCAATTAACGCGGTCTTAATGACATTCGGTGGTTTCATCTGTGCAATTCCTTGAACAAATTTCATGTACTAGCTTAGTGCGCGGTCTCTCAAGGTGGTACTAAATTGAGCTCTCTTAACGACTTCATCCGTGACATTCTTAATACTCCATATAGCTTCGCATAGAAACCAGTGTTGATCAGGATCTTCAGATCCATCTCCCCTGAAGGTGGGTAATCTCATCTCATCTTCCATAGATCTTTCTAGGTTTCCTGACTGAGTATGTGTTGGACTGCTTGTAACAGTGCTCTGAGTACTCTGATAACTCTAACTGCTTTGGTTACTTGCTAAAACAATAGGAGTAATAGTACTTACTTTGGCATTCGGCGTAGTTACTGAAGTTTATGATTCTTCTCGGCAAGGTTCTTCATTCTTCCCTTCCTCTGCCCTAGAGGACTCTAAATTTTCCTTGTTTAGTAACTCTTCTTCTTCTCCACTGTAGAACCCTTCTTCCTGTGCTAGTGGTTTGTGATTCTGCTCAAATAAGTTCACCAAAGGAACTTCTCTGAAGGTTCTCCCACTGCGCGTATGTCCAACCTCTGTTTCATTGTCGTTGTCTGAGTTCTTCAACATTAGATTTTCAATCTGACCCACTATTGTATCTTCAAGATGTTATTCTCATGCAATAGCATCTTGATTTTCCACTTCAAAAAGTGTAAAAATTTTCCTTTAGGTCCTTTAAAGAAATATCTCTCAGCTTGGCTATATGACTCTACTCTGTCAATAGAAAAATCGGTGATGTACCCTCCAATGGTGTTATCAAACTAGTGATCTACTGCTCTTGACATGGCGTTATCAACTCTCTTGACCTTCTTGATCAGCCCCGACGTCCAATCCACAGGCGATCTAGATCTGATCTCAAACTGGGTATTAGCTTATATGGCTAACCACTGATATATCTCCTTATGAATTCCTCCAAAAAAAATCTCATGTATGTCGGTAAAGATATACTTTCCCAACCAGTCTTATGTGCTAAGCTTAGGGTTCTTATTTTGGGCTTCCGCAAAGTCCTTTTATTGTTCTTCTATCCACTTTTGAATCTCTGTCTTCGATGGAAACCACCTTGACATTCCCTCAAAAAGATCTTGGTCCCGGCAACGAAACCATTTGTTGGCACAGGGGCAAACCCAGGGTTCAGCTCTAACAGCACACCAACAAGCCCTAAATACTAGCCCTTTTGACAACACCTGTGATGCAGATGCAGTCTCACCTAAAGTAGTAATAGGGGGTTGCAAGACATAGGTGTCTACAACCAGAGGAAATGCAAAGTGGATCCAAAAAAATTGCAGCACAGCATCTAGATATCATTTACCAGCTTAAACCTACTTCGCACAGTTATATCTCAGTCCTAACACAATAATGCAATAACAGAATAATCAGAATACAAATAACACAACATCAATCACACATAACACCAGATATATGTGGTTCACCCTCTCCCTAGGGCTACGTCCACAGAATTGTGTTTCTTGATATTATATAAAACGTACAGTTCTATCTACACTCTTAGCTTGCAGATCTCTCCCTCTCTTCTTCTCTCTTTCTCTCCCTTCCGTGCGCACCCAGATGCAAGGTTGATCTTCGCACCCAGTTGAAGATCTTACAATGCCAAAAGGCTCTTACTCTCAACACTTCTCTCTCTCTCAACAAAAAAAATCGCTCTATCAATAATCACGATCGCAGCAACAACAACTCTCAACACAAAATGTGAACCCCCCTTCTCCCCTCTAGGTTCTTATTTATACATTACAAATAGATTTTGTACATCCTTAGGTCACATCCTAGGTGTCAAAAACCCTACATACCAAAACCCTAGGTGTCTAAAACTCTAGGTCAACTCGATCCACGTTCTAGGCTTCGACAACCTGTCTTTCCCTCTTTCCCGCGAGGTGTTCCAAAGCACCTATTGGTAGCTCTTTCTGCTTGCTGAGTTGTCCACGATTCATCTTCTTTTTTGATCTGTTCTCCTCGATCTTCTCATCCAACGGCTTGTATTCATTTACTTCACTCTTTTTTTTCTGCTTCTTTAACCACTTCGACCTGATCTCAGTCAACCGTCCTTCTGCGTAGTTCGCATTTTGCATTTTCTTCTGTAATATTCACTTTCTTCCATAACCAAGGGCCAACAAGTAGTCAGGCACAGACTTTAGGACCAACAAGCACCATGATTTTCATAGCTAGAGTTAGAGGTTTGTCCAAAGTTTTCAAAGTCATGCCATGATCTTGGGAAAATCAAGGTATTCCTAGATGAATCATAGTTAGTATGTCAAGGTTTATGAGGTCAGTAATCAAATAAATAATGACTTGAAATGTCATCAAGGGGTCTAGCCATAAGTTGGTTTAAAAGGGTGTATTGTCTTTTTTATAAAATGCCATCATAAAAGGCAAAGATTCAAGAGTGTAAATTCCATCATGTCCAATTTGTAATGGTCCACTTTCCTAAGTCTTGAATCACATTAAAAAGTGGGAAATTATGTGCTAAGGTTGAATCATAGGTTAGGTTGATTTTCATGTCCAAAGGTATTATGGTTCATCATCACCTATCATGAGGTTAGAAAAGGAACAATCATGGCACTCCGTGTCATTTGTACCATTGCAAACTTCAAAGGTGTACATGTTGTGCAACTTCACTACGCAAATCCTTAACTTGCCTTGAAATGTCTTGTCACTATCGATAACCACTTCCCTTTTTTTAATTTCATCCCTTATCCATTCGAGCATAAATATTTTCTACCTTTTGTTTTTCTCCATCGCTTCCAAGACCTACGCATCGTCCATAGCCTCTCCAACAAGCTCCAAATCTCTTTTCTACGCAAACTCCAGGCGCTACGCAAATGTTGTGTGTTGTTAGTCGCTACACAAACCTTGTGTGTTGATAATCTCTCTGCGAACCTTTCACTTTATTTTTTGTTGTGCATTCTCCATTTGTTTCAATCAATGTTCAAGAGCCTTTCTTGGATCCCATTACAATTTAGCCTCTGAAACGAGTTTTCTTTTCACATAACCAGCTTTACTTCATTTGAGCTAAAAATCTTTCCATCCTTGTTGTTGCGTCGAGTTTTCTACTATTGTTCGTTGCTACGTCGAGTTTCCTACTATTATTCGTTGTTGCGTCGAGTTTCTTGCTATTGTTCGTTGTTGCACAAATTTTCCTGTTGTTGATTCATTTGTTGCGTCAATTTTTCTGATGTTGATTCCTTTGTTGCATAGAGTTTTCTGCTACTGATTCATTTTCTACGCAGATTTTTATGTTACTACATGTTGTTGTGCACCATACAAAAGTCATTATTATCATTTGTTGTGCAGAGGTTATTGCTCTCATTTGTTGCGCAGAGGTTATTGTTCCCATTTTCACTGCATAGAATTTATTACAATCTATTGTTGCACACCTTCAATTCACACAAGGTTGACATATACCAGCATCATGACAACTCCTCAACTAAAAAGAAATAATGTAAGAAGCGGGGAATTCCTGAGGTTTGAGCCACAAAGTTTAAATTTGGTAAAAGCAGACCCAGCAATCAGGGTGTCTTTTGAACAAGATGGATGCATGAGATTCTGTGAAAAGGTTCAGGGGTATAATGCGCAGCTAACCAAGCAGTTTGCTCTAAACTTTAATGGTGTCAACACAACCATTGCAGGGATCCTTTTTCTAGTGTCAAAGGAGACTATATCAGCTACTACAGAGATTTCTTTGCACAAAGAGAAGTGGTTTAAAGGTATTCCCTTTGATCCTTCATTTTATATTGATTTTCTCAAATACAGAAATCAGATAATTGGTACCACCATTCCCAAGGAATATGTTTTGGAACCTTATGAGAAGCTTTTGAGGGTCATCCGGAAATACTTTACTTGTGAGGGTAGGTTTGACAAGTTATATCAATACCACATTAGGCTCCTGATGCATTTCACAAGAAAAAGTCCCCTAAACTTATCCTTCTACCTATATAGAAGCCTGGGAAAAATGGCAAACACAGTCCAAGCCAGAGCTGACCAACCAAAGAGTAGCCTATTCCATTTTTCCTTGGTGAATTTGTTTGTGGTTGAAGAGCTTGGAAAGTTAAACAGGGACTGGGATTCCTTTTTTATCTCAGAAAACATTTATCTGGATCCTAAAGGAGATACTCCCTTGTCTGTTGAGAAATCAGCATCTCATAGTTCAGGGGCAAAAGGAAGAGGTGTTGCTAAAAGGGGAAAAGGAAAAGAGATTGAAAATCCATCACTCAGTCAGCCAGTCTTGAAATAAAGATGAAAACTACAACTCACTGGTGAACCCAAGGAGACACAGGCTCCTAGTAAACCACTCACGAGGCAATCTACTAGGAGGTTTCCCATACCCACATTTCATACAAAGTTTGTTGAATTTGCAACTGAGGATATTGATGAAGAGTAAGTTAAACCAAGGGAGAAAGATGCAGATGTCAAAGAGATGTAGCAGCAACTCAAAAGAGCTCAAAATATTATAGCCCAACTCTACCAAGAGAACAAAGAATTTAAAAGGAAACTGATAGAAAAAACTCCTGAAACATAAATACCACAGAGTAAAGCAAGTTAGAAATCTCCTACTTCACCCACGGAAGGAGAAAAGAATAAAATGGTTGAATAAGCAGCTAAGAGAAGCTCAAGACCAGATCATCAAGCTCGGGTAAGAAAAGAGAATATCAGAGGAAGGGATCATGAATCATTACAAGAAATGTAAACCAGCCATAGACAATGCATGTGCAGTCATTTCTAATGCTCAGTCAAAGTTAAAGAGGAATGCAGCTTTGTTGAGGCAAGTGGGAAATTCAAAGAGACAAAACTTGTCATTGAGAAAGGCAAACAGGACCTTACGGCTACAAGTGAAATTGGATAAAGAAGCTAAGGACAAGTTGAATGATCCCAGCCTTTGCTCCCACCTGGATTCGCATGAGCAACCTCAGCATGAAGATTTGCTATGCAAAGTCGCTATGTAAATGTTGTAGCCAACACTTGCGCAATAGTAACCAAAATTTGTTGTGCAAGGGTGACAAGGTTGTCCAACAGTGCACATGATGAGTCATCACAACCACATGGTCGAATTTTTCTCAAGGATCTATTATTGTAAATTATATTTTGGTTATATTATGATTGGAAAATCGAGTTTTCTATGTTTATTAAATCTTGTAGAGGTTGTTGTTCTCTTTGAAAGAAACCAAATCCATAACTCTAGGATGTAGTAGTTCGACCCCTAGCAGCTAAGTGTAGTCTTAGCTTTCTATCTATGTTGACTATTTTGATGTAAAGAAGGGCGGGCAGAAGTATAGGCATTTTGATTTTCAATGTAATTTTCTGAATCTAATAGAAATACAAATGAAGAAGTCCTAAACTCCTTATGAAAAAGATTCTAATGGTGGTGATCTGAAGATTGTACTCTTCTTTGTATGTATTCCTTCTGTACTTACTTTCATCTGCACCTTTCTTCTCTTTAAATTGGCAAATTAAAGGTCCAAAATTCATCTGATGGTGCTCTAGACTTAGCTTATTTAAATTTTGTTTATATTCTTAACTAAGGTCAGAATTCATCCTTTATGATGCTCTGACTTTGTTATGTGTTTATGTTCTTCTTTTACCCTACATAATCAAACTCAAAGCTGAAGTTCATCATTGTGTTTAGCCTTTGTTCCTCTAAGGATTTCTACCTACTAGGCATTCTCAAAGCTGAAGTTCATCATTGTGTTCAGCCTTTGTTCCTCTAAGGATTTCTACCTACTAGGCATTGTTTTCTTTTGCTTTCAGAGGTTGACTCCATAGCCCTAGAGATATTATACCTCTTTGCCAACAAACCTTGAAAAAAACTATCTCAAACATATAAATCTAGCCATCAGTTCAAAAGCAATCTGTCTATTAGAGATCAAGTCACAGATAGAGCCCTCTCTAGATTGGAAAGGTTAGTTTCTAGTCTTAAATTTGGTTTGTAGGTTACCTTTGTAGATTGTTTCTTCAGCCCAACAATTTACTCAGTGATAACATATACCACATGTATTAGAAAATAGTTATTGTTATTATTCATAGACATAGATGTACATGACTCTACCCGACGCATTTTGAAATTTGCACAATATGCTCTTATGGGCTCCATTGGCGGGCTTTGGTACTTGATGGTTGACTTGACATTTGATAGATCGATGGTTTATATGAGTTGGGTATTAGGTTTCAATTAAGGATCTGGAGATTGGGTTTAGAATTGAAATTCGAACAAAAAGACCCAACATTTTTATTTAACAACATTATTAAAACAAAATCAATTATAACTTTTAAATGATTTTATAATAACAATTTTATTATTTTTCTTTTAAATAAAACTAGCAAGGGAAATTTGTCATTTTCAAACACAATCGAAGAGACAAAAGAAAATTGTGATTCACCAAATTGATAATTTGAGGCTATGGGAGACTTCAACAAAGTTTGACGGCAAATTTGGAGGCTTTGGAAAGAATTACACAAAGTTAGCAAAAGGTAGAAGATTTTGATAGGATCAAGTTTAGGCATTAATAACTAGGGCTTTGAAATAAAAACTTCATGCAACAAACTTGTTGGGTAACCTATTGATTTTGCTACCATAACTTTAAAATTTCTCGTGGTAAATTCCTGTAATAATCCACTCATTTTGCTACGGAAAGTTTTAACTTCCCATAGCAACATTGCAATTTTGGGTGCTAACAACTTCTATGAAACTCCTCCAAGTTTCACACCTTGACTTGTTCCCAAAAAAGCGTTATAGCGAAAATGGCAAGACGACTCGTTTTGAAGGAGAAAACCCTAGTTTTAAATACCTCAACTTCCACTGAGCATAACTCCAAACTTGTAATGAGTCAAGACCTGGAATTCGTACCAAAGATTCTTCGCTATCTCTTCTTAAACACCTCCAATTTTCTCTATCTAAATCATTCTAGAAAAAAATTGTATCAAAAATGCCAAGATGACCTTCAAAGAAAAACCCTAGAACAAATCATCATGAGACTTCATCTTCCCTTGGAATTTATCCCTTCTTCACTTCATCTTCCCTTGGAATTTATCCCTTTTTCACTTCATCTTCCCTCGGAAATTCACTCTTCTAGGCTTAAATTCACTCTTCTTCCTTTTTTAGGTCAAATTGGTGTGATCCAAATGCCAAATGATGCTCCTCTTATTTATATGAGTCTTCTCCACATGAGGGGGTGTGACCAAGGGTCGCACCTCTTCCTTAAGGATGGTCGACCTTAGGGGATTATTTGTTTTACTTTAGGGTCTTCTTCTCTTGGCTTTAGGGGATTCTTCATTTGGCTTTAGGGGCTTCTTCTCTTGGTTTTAGGGGCTTCTTCACTTGGATTTAAGGGCTTCTTATATTGGCTTTAGGGGCTTCTTCACTTGGCTTTAGGGGCTTATTCTCTTGGTTTTATGGGATTCTTCACTCGGTTTTAGGGCTTCTTCAAGGCTCCATTTGTGTACAACTCAAAGTGGACATGTATAAACAACCACATGTTATATCATCTCGTGAGGGCCATGCTTAAAAGATACACCATAAGGGGACCACATTGAAGTTATATACACTTATGGCAAGGCTCCTTCAAGTCCCTTCAAGGCTTCTTCAAGTGGACACATCATCATCACTTTTAGGGGATTCTGGGATTTTCTTTAGGGCTTATTCTAAGGTTGAAATCAATGACAACCAATTTTCCAACAGGTACCTCATATATGTCAAGCACCATAATCATCAAAAGAGAGTGCGCTAAGCAAATTGTGGGATGCATCATCGATCAACTATATATGGAGGGGGTAACAAGAACCATTCATCAAAAAGAAGGATTGGTGAGAACATTGGCACTTAGTTTTAATAGTTCATTTGGTTTATTGCTAGCTTAATTTTTAACTTTATACAAAAAAGTAAATGTTCACCTAATAGGTGCCCTTCTTTATTATCATTTGCTCCTAACATTCATGGATTTGTAACCCATTAGAAAATGTATGTCTTCGTCCTCTGTTATTTTTTACTTGTGTTGTGATCATTGTCAAATGTGATTTGATAGTAATTCATATTATAAGTATGGTATAGATCCTATAGAGTGACATGGACTACAACCCTGGTTTTTAGAAAAATGAAGTGTAGGTTTTGTTGGGTTGTAATTTCATTTAAGAATTGAATACATGAACACCACTTCAAATTTCTTTGTGGAGTTAACTATGTATTTTGAGCTTGAGTAGCTCCTGGGTGAAGGTTGAGAACTTGTTACAAATTGAAATTATACTTTTGCATGACTCTCTTTGGTGAAGTAACTTATTCTATTTAATTTCAATCTTGACGTTTTTTTTTGTTGGTGTAGTGTAAAATTTATATAGTTGGCATCAAGGGTCCTTATTAGACTCTACCGGACATTCCACAAAGGACATTATTACACTTTGGATTGGTACATTAATGGTCATTGACGTGGACATAGATAGATCCTCTTACACATCTTATACTAATGTATCTATTTTTGGTTCTTGTTAGGGTTTACTCCTTTTTACTCTACTTCTATTTTTGTTTGTATTTCCTTTGGCACTTAATATTGACTATTGCATTCTCACATCTCTATAGTGATTTGTATGCTCTAGTCTAATTAACCTATGTTTATCATATGTGGACATGAATACAATTATCAAATCTTAATAAATTTGTAAGTTTCTCCTACAAAATGGGTTGCTTGTAAAAGCAAAGCCATTTATGATATTTTCCTATAGTTATTATGGTGTAGAATGTTTGTTGTTTTAAAGAACATACATAATAAGCCCTTGAATGTATCATATGCTATAAACTATTATTTACTAATCATAATATCATGAAGCATGCACTACATGCTCACATGGAAGCCAGTAATAATGTGAAGCAATAGAGCAAGGATCATATGGAGGGACCTAAAAGATGCAAAAGAGGAAAACATAGTCAACAACGATGAACCCTACAAATAAACAATAGATGAGAAAAGAATGGTCGTGTTGCGCTCTACTCTAGCTACAAATTGTTAATATAATGACAATAAGCAATGGGTTGTGTCTATTTTTTCTCATGGGGTCTTCTTGTCTTGATAATTATCATGGGTTGGAGAGATATTCTCATTTGCCTCAAAGATTGTTATGATAAAATCATTTTTACCCTACAATTTACCATAAAATCTATTATTTACATCATATGGGAATTGACTTATATATTTAGGCATCATAACTTTGTTACAGTGGGCTCCTGATCCTGTTGTATGTCTCCTCTGTCACTTTCAAATAAGAATGGTTCAACTCCTTTGTCTCCTATATTGCAAGTGTGCTCTTCCTCATGGGTAGATGGGCTCCACACTATGGATATGTCTCCTCCTCAAACCCTCCTCCCTCCTTTAGCCATCTTTGTCGTGGGTTGCAGTTTGTGTAGTCAAGGGTTGAGTTATGCACAGGGTCTTCACTCAATGAACATGTGGCATAGTGCATTCATTCGTGGGATATTAAAGAATATCCTAATTTCACTAGATATTGATAAATACCTCCAAAAATCATTTTTTTAACCCCCCTCCCAATACATTTTTCCAAAAAAAAAAACCTTATTTTTACTAGATATCATGTATTTTTCCCAAATACCCCATTTTATACCCCACAATACCTATAAACACCCCCATGCCCTACACCCCCCCACCCAGTACCTACAATATATTGACTCTATTTTTCATAATTTAAAAACCCCCTTTATGAATGAACATGATAAGATATTGGTCAATAAGGTGAAGCCCCTATGGACTTATGAGGTCGATCTGTGCAGTCGAGGTCGGCTTGTGGGGCGTGCTCTCTTTCTAGTTGTTATATTTTATGTGTTATAACATATGAAACATATGTTGTGACCTATGTAATGCATGTTACAACATATGTCATATGTTATGACATATAACATTTGTTTTATTTTTTTATTTTATTTTTATTATTTACATTTTTATTTTTATATTTTTAATTAATTAATATAATTATTATAGGAGTAAGTTAACAAATGGTCCAACTCAACATTATTTAGATCAAAATTCTTCCCCAAATCTGCGAGGAATCTCATTGAAAGTTAAACTTTCACTTCATTGATGGGAACTTTAACCATAGAACTTTGTCCTTGGGGGTTTTAGCTCATTTTAAAAAGACCCAGATAGTCAAAACTTCAAAAAAAAAATGAGTTGATTAGATCATAATTGTGCCTCGTCAAAAAAAATATTTTAAAAATAAAATAAATGAACTCACAATAAAGCTTGAGTTTGTCCAAAGAAGCATATCCCCTTTTTCTATTGCATCTTATTTGAAACGAAACACTAGACATAACTTTATTGACGTGCTATCTATTGTCATTATCTATCAAAAGACAATTTGTTGAGATTAAAATAAATAATTTCCAATTATGTAATACATTTTATGAATTTTCTAAGTTTCTGCACAAACTCTAAGACTACTTATTCCAAATTAAAAAACTTGTATTAACCTAAAGTATTGAGTATGTTAATAGTATGGTAGTTGCGGGAGGTATTTACCTCCACGTGTGAACTTGACGAGAATAGAAGACTCCGAAAAGCAAGAGAAAACCCTAATGAGTTGGCTAAAAACCCTAGAAGTCTTGTCGGCTCAAGAAGATAATTTATATTAGGTTATTAGCCTCCAAGAGAAGAAGTTGGCCAGAAATAATAATAATATACTGAACAGACACATATCCAAAAGGAGAAGTCGGCCCCAACAAATCTGGCAGAACCAGTATAAATACAGGGCGCCAGTTCTCCTTTTGACACATCTCAGAATTGCAGTTCCCAGTTGGTGCGTACTGCAGTTCCCAGTTTGGTGCGCACATGTGGAGGAGAGTTGCAGGTGCAGCTGCAGCAGCAGCTAGTTTTCAGTGTTGGCTTGGACTATCTCTTAGCTAGGGTTTGGACTATCTGATCAGCTATTGTTGGTGCGCTATCCTTGGAGGAAGATGCGCTACACCTTGTTTTGCTATCTAGCCTAGGGTTTGCTTCCGGAGTAATTCTCAGTCAAGGTTAAGGTGCTCGGAGGGTGGCTTAGGCCTATGGTTGGGTGACGAGGGTATCGTCAATGGTAAAACGAGCACACAATCTTCTATATTCTAACAGAGTAGTTGTCCTTAACCATTCATCACCTATTTGGGGACTTAGAGAAGTCTCGTCATTCTTGCCTATGGAACTTGGCCATTCTAGATTATCTGTGTAGGCTCATACATCTCCATTACTCCCCCCATAGATTGCATCTTTGGTTGAGATAAAGTATTTCTTCCTCCTTCATGAATGGGATCACTTCATTATTTGATTCATTTATAAGTTTTGATAAAAAAAAAATTATTGAAAAACACTTTTAATATGAATCAACATAATTGTCATTCTTTATTTCCAAGAAAATACCCCAACAATTTATTAATCACAATATACTAAGTTGATTATGATAGATGACCACAAACTCCCTTATAGATTAAGGCAACTTCATAAGGTGAAATGTGATGTGCCTTTTAGAGAAATGGGAGATAGAGTTGAGTAAAACTTGAAAGAATAATGGTGCTTTAAAATTATGATAGAAATTGGTGCTTTGGAATTATGAAGACAATTATTGGAGACCGTTATAATATTTTGGATAATTTGGGGAAATCACTTGTACATGGATAAAATCAATTAATAATTCCATCAAAAGTTTCATATTGATGAATGCTAAAAGAAAAATAGAACGTGGGGGTATCATGGGAAAACAGAAAGAAAATGTACATTGTTTTGAAATGGAGGCCATAATTTGTGCATAAATTCACAATAGAAAATGAAAGCACCAACATAGCTAATATGGATCCCAAAAGGCACAACATGTATAGTGTTATTTAACCCTTAGACTTGAAACACAAACCAACTATGCAGAAATTATGAATGCACAAAACTAGATACAAGAGACAAATAAGATGAAATATGTGAAATATGCCAACAATCTATCAATCACAATATACTGAGTTAATTGGATAGATAACCACAAATTCCAAGAATAAAATCATTGTTTACAAATATATTGACAACAAAAAACCTACATGTTTTGAGAGTCTCTTTATAAGACACATGCATCCACTCCATGTTTTTTAGTGTGTCCATGTTATAGGAGGGATTAATAATTCACATGCAACTCTCCCACCCCCCACCTTCTATTAAATGCAACAAAAGTTGAATTTGAAACACAATGTACATAGATCAAGGCAACTTCATAAGGGAAAGGCAATGTGCCTTCTAGAGAAATGGGGGATAGAGTTGAGTCAAAATGGAGAGGGTATTGGTGCCTTAAAATCATGAAGAGGATAGGTGCTTTTGAATTATAATGATAGTTATTGGAGAACATTATAAGATTTTCTATTATTTGAGGAAACTGCTTGTGCATGAATAAAGTCAATTGAGAAATCCACCATAGATTTAACATTGGTGAATGGTAGAAGGAAAGTGAAGAACGTCATAAATGCATAATGGGAAAACATAAGGGAATGGTACATTGCTTTGAGATGGAGGCTATAATTTGTGCACAAATTCAAGCTAGCGAATGAAGGCACCAACATAGCTACTATATACTCCATAGGCTACTATATAATTGGAGTATATAGCTACTATATACTCCAATTATTTCGCTAAAATAATTGGGCATTTCTTTTACAATTCATCAACTTTAATAACATAGAAACAATAAAATCATAATTTATGATCAATCGCATTACAAATATCTTTTCGTTAACAAAAATAGGCATTTATCATCGTATGGCATGGCATGCAACATCGTCAAGTGGTTGCAAATTGGATTTCACTGACAATCGCATAAATTAATTTATTGAAGGCCATGTAATCAAAACCTTATAATGAAAGATCAACTATTGAATGAAAATTATTTGAAGCTAAAAGAGGGACAAGTTCGAGATTTGAAAATAAATACACATGCATGTTTGAGGTTATAACAAAAAATCCTATATGTTGTCCCCCGAGATGTTCTCCTTGATAGGAACAATGCTAGTGCATCCAATGAGTCTCTTCGTATGAATCATATGTGCCCTGCCCCAAAATGATGTTTAGGCAATGGAAACGACGTTTAGAAGTTGTGTGTCCCCCCTTGGATTTGAGTCAAGGGATAGTCAATAATTAGAGAAAGCTTATCAACACATGAGTTTTATCCATAATTCAATGCATTTTTCATAGTGCATAGATTTCTGATTGTGCTTATATTATGTATTATAATCAGAGTTCATAAATTATTATGCATGGCCTGATGTTTTACATTTTTGTATTTAAAAGATTATGTGCACACGAGTTAGAAATGAGTTGTAATGCTCCATATAAGGGTACAGATTTTAAATGATGTGACATGTGTTAGTAATGGATGATGCTCACTTATGTTCCATTTAGTTAAGTATTTGGGATTAGTCCATTTGGTTGAAAGGTCATATATATGTGATAATGCACATTAGACTTGGGTTCATTCCTATTCATTTTGAATTCATTCATTGAATTCTTGGAAAGATGGTGAGTGCATAGTCTAAGAGATCATTTTGGGTCCACATACCTAAAAAAACATTAAAATCACTTGGAAAATCTCAATCCCCCAATGATACAATTTCATCTCCCAAGAAAATATACCATCTTCTTGATGATACTACTAAATTAAGGATTAAAACACCTCAAAATGAATAGATTCATGAACTTAAAACTTTTGATCTCCAATGATACAATTTGATCTCCCAAGCTAATATACCATCTTCTTGATGATACTACTAAATTAAGGATTAAAACACCTCAAAATGAATAGATTCATGAACTTAAAACTTTTGATGAACAAACAAATACATTTTGTGAAAATGAAATTTTCAACATTTTGATATGATAAGTACACACCAATCATAATGTTTTTGAATCATGATTTATTGCATGTAAACAAGTGCATCTTGTAGCAAACAAAATCAACTAAAGCATTTTTTCAGGATCCTACAAGTAAAAGTGATGTCTACCAAGAGATCATTCATCTTTAAGAAAACTACTTATTATATTCATAAACATCATCATTTAAACATATACAATCAACTTTCCCTACAACTGCATCTAGGTGGATATTCTTGGTATTCCAAGTCAAGCGTTGTAATCTTACAATCTTCAAAATCTAAACTAGTTATTCCTTGATCTTCGATCAAGATGGGTCCAACAGTGATGGATGTGCCGTGACTTAGTCTTGTACAAATGCAACATAATGATTGAGTTGTATTTGATGAAGCAATGTTTTAGGGTCGAACAATCATATTGAAATGATGCCATGGGACACGTGATCCCTTCAGCTATGAGCAAGTCAAAGGAGGAAAGATAGAATTTCATTGGTGGACTTGAAAGATCTGCCAATAATGAATGTACTTGTGCATTCGACATTCAAAAACATGTCTACAATTATTCTAATACTGTGTTCCTATCGACCATGGTTGATGACGATGATGAGGCGTTTTGATGCATTAACATAAAGATCAAAAAGAGGCATTTTTGCATAACATAAATCTTGCGAAAATTCATTCATCACTTCTTCATAGATCGACATACTTTTCAATGGGCATTTGCCAATAGTTCGCAAATATCACCAAATGCATTGCATCTAATCCCTATTAAGTGTATTCCTTGTAATTGTAATTTTCATGGCAAAGAACGTTTCTCCAACAAGAGCATCAACACTATTTTTTTTACCCATTCAACTATTGGCATCCACAAGAAGGGGGGGTTGAATTGAACAAACCTACAAATGGCCCCACCACTATACCTTAGATGAACAAACCAACAAACCTTAATGCTCTTCAAACCATAATGCACATCGAATGAACAAACCAACAAACTCTAATGTTCAACTACTTGCAAGTATTTTGAAAACACTGATTCTATTTTATACCAGTTGATTTCATTATAAAGGGTAGCTTATTTGAGTAGGTTGGGTTAAGTAGATTTATATGTTAGGTTTATAAGAGTAATCTTAAACATCATTGTCATTCTTGTTTCCATAATTTTGTACTAATTATGTTTTTTTCATCTACAGAAAAACATTGTTTTCTCCACATTTATTAGGGAAGCAGAGTCCATGTATGTCCTCTGCTTTTGAAATTAATGTAATTAAATCAAAATTAAGGCATCAACATATTGATCTCTTAACATGGATAAAGCAACATTTAAAACGTGGATAAATTGACACCTTATTAAAAAATCCAAATAACGACAATTGCAATGATAACATCAATTCACCAAGCCCATCACAATTATAAGACGTTTATAAGCATCAATTTATCGACATTAGTGTGTTTTTTTTTCTGGAGTGCAACCAATCCCTTGCCATAAATGATACAAAAGGTTCCTAACGAAATTAGAACCATAATAAATGTTGTTTTTTTACCCCAGCTGTAGTAGTGGCAGGGAAAACATTCATCAAGGCAACATGGCATCTCACAGATGAAATGCAACAATTTCTAAAAGCATTTCCTTAAATATAAGACACATCAAATTAGATATATCATTGAATCCTAGGCTCGATCCAGAAGTTGTAAATGGTAGAATATTTGTCTATTAAGAGAAAAATTGCATATCCTAAAACAATTAGAAAAAGAGAAGTTTTCGGAGACAACTCAATCAATGATAACAACAACAAAGTAACCTTCAACATTGATAATGGGGAAGCAATTTTACAAAGATGCAACTTGATAAAAAAACAAGTCTCCAATCAAAAAGGAAACTTGTATTAGCACCCATGATGCCTCCTTGGCAACACTTGAAGACAATGCTTCTAATTATCTCATTCTTATGGAATACAAATCGCACTTTAGATCTTAGCCTAATAGTTACATTCAGCACAACCAAGACACCAAATTAAGCAACACAATTACTTGTAAGGATATGAACCTCTCTTTATTTGGTGCATTCCTTCACATTCTTCCTCGTGCTTAGTCATAAAATAGGTGCTCGAAACATTTGAAGACAACTCAACAATATGATCATAAATTTTGTTGCTAACCTCTAATCACAAGTTTGAAAGTATAAGGCATCTTCTAGAATCTTTCCTTATTAATGCTGCACATAGGACACACTATCTATAGAAAGAAGAGACTACCTTTTCAAGACATTTCTAGTGATAATGCAAATCTATGCATTCCAAATCATGAATACAATATTGTTCTTGCTCATGGGAATTTTCTTTCAAATTCCACTTCAAGGTAAACTAAACTTGGGGAAATCACATGTTATACATGATAAATATGATCATTGTTAATAAATCAGTGTAGATCCATCTTAAACATGGATCTATTAAGCACTGAGAGGGATCAAAAGAGCCCATCAAAAACCTCTTGATGCTTAAAAGATCCAAGATTAGGATGGATTTACACTGGTTCATTTTATTATTATATATTATTTTTAGATAAGTTACATTACTACTGACCTCAGCTTCTTTATCTTATGTTTCCCACTAGGAGCCTCTATTCTTTTTCATTTTTGTTTAAGAGTGTTATACATGTGATACATCTCATTTATACTAATTTGTAGATTGCAACACATGACACGTCTCACCCATACTGGGCTGTAGATTGCACCAACAGGTGATACATCTCTTATACTAGTTTGTACAGTGCAACATGACCCATCTCACCCATATTGGGCTGTAGTGAACACCTTTATTTTCTTGGTACAACAATAATAATTATGACTATACATCAACATTCTATTAGAGTGCAATAATATTATACATTTATTCCTATATTGTATTATAAACCAACCTTCTCAATATTCATTATGCATTTATATGTTTTACTAATACACCCAGTCTGTCTACTTGATCTGAACTTTCCATGTTCAATAGCGACCTATAAAGTCTGAAACAACAAATGTCAATTAAAATATCCTATTGATTATTAACATTATATATATATATATATATATATATATATATATAAACGGATTTTATCAGTTGAAAACTGAAATAAAGTCAAAAATGATCATTTTTTAGTTTTGTTAGTTTTTTTCGTATATTCTGAACACAATGATTTTTTAACAATAATTTGATGAAGGTGGTTAGTATGGTCAAACATAATAATGGCAGGCACGAGACTCTAGAATCTGCATAATGCAAACAAATACGAGGGGCATGAGTGAGCTTGATAGAAGAAAATCAGATGGAAGTTACAGGGATTGCACAAGAGTGCTCTAGACCCTAGAGCATGGAGAATACCATGATATAAAGATTGAAAGATGAAACTTTTCCACGAACTGGGGACACAAGTTATTGGGAATATGGTCCATTGGGAATTATGACAAAGTAAGTGCAAGAGATACGACTATTCGAAAGACAAAGCACAATATCATCAAAAAAGCCAACGTTGTTCTATAGATCATCAAGAAAGCCAACGTTCATCAAGAGAGGCTTGGCAGGAAGAGACTTTATTAAAGTACCACGTTGTTCTATAGATTGCAGGGCAATCAAGCGGAGAGACTAAGAGTTCAGTTCATTAGAGACTTCTGAAGGAGCGCACGAGGTTGCCTTAAATACTGTGAGTATGATGAGAAAACCTGCAATGGTATTATGCTGTTTTGAGAGAAAGTTTCAAACCTTCTTTGGAGAAATTGAGAGCTTCAGACCCTGGATGGTCAGGAATGTTCACCCATGTGGCTGTCAAAGAGCAAGTGCAAAATACAACCTAAAGCAACTGTTATATTTATATATAATAAACAGTGAACACATTAGAAAGAAAACACAATTTTGTTTATATTTTCCTTTAAAAAAAGTTTGTTTTCAGAAAGGGAGCCTAAAATGTCAAAGTCAAACCAGCATCACAACCCCAGCCTCTTCAGACCTGTGTGATCAGTTTTTACAAGAAATTGACAGGAAATTGTATACCTAATTATAATTAGGACTGCCTCACACTAAATTTCAGAGGTAGTATAAACTAAGGTCCACGTGTTCCCAATATGTAAAAAGAACAGACCTTCAGTGAAATGAAATATGGAAAAGGTGTACTACAAGATATATGCAATTATGATCATGTAAACTGCACCTTTGCTTCACACTCCAACCAGAAGACTATAAACCCACTTGAATTGGGAAGAACGACAAAAGCAAATCCTTCAAATGTTGTAATCACAAAAATAAACTACATGCAAAGATCAGAAATAGCATTCTTTCTGGTCAAACAATTTTGGTCTACTTCAGGTCTGTGTCCTTGAATTTCTTTGTTTTATACAATAAGCTATACTTCTCTGTGATTGTCCAACCGGATATACAACCATTACTACACCTAGTTGCATGATAACTATATCATCTTCACTACAAAATGAATATTCTGAAAATTTAACAAATTCTTTACCACGGGGAAAGACATCTCCAGGTGTCAAAGCCCAAGCAAGGGTCACCTTTTAACATATCATTACCTCCTTTGTGGACTCTACATAAAATCCCATAAAAGCATTAAATAACTTACCGCAGGTTGTCATGTGTGCTGAAATCAGGCATTCGAAGTTTCTTGACTGTATGCAAACATTCAGCCACATAAATGCACGTAATACAACATGACTTGATAACCCTAACCAGAAAGAATTGTATAAGAAATCAAGCCAGCCCAATTAGAGAATTGTCGTGTGATCCATGTCCTCAAAAGGACTAGGGTATCTAAACACGGTCAAAAGAACATCTTGCATCGGTGCACCGTTCAACAGCTTGCCAGATATGAATGAACTTTATAGCATCAAACAGTAAGCTTACCTTAACGACTCAAGGCATGAATATCAATAACCAAAAATCTACATTCTTGATGCATACACCTGCTTGAGTTGCATACAAGGAGCACAATTCATTGTAATACCCTCCATATGAGGCTAGCCTCATTCCACAAGCTAGGAGCCACCAACACCAGCACCAGAAAATGCATACAGAGAATATTATGGCACAAAATGATCATTCACCTTTGAAAGGCCTTCATAAAATGTCTCATTTAGACTCCTTAACAATGGAAGAAATTCCATTGGAGACTTAATTATCTCCTTTCATTATTTTCCATCTGCAAAGAGCCATCCCTGACCAATTTTATGCTGAGATTGTTAAACCTCCCTCGTGAATAATGCCGAGAGGCTTTCCTCCAGTCTGTACCAGTTTTCATCATAGATGCAAACTCCTCGTAACTAATACGGCCATCCTGCAAAACCAAAATAACTCTGTTAAAAACTAGAAAATATGTCCACTAATTCCACAAAAAGAAATATACATTAGATGTTCCTAGACATTAAGAGTTTGCTAAACACACATCATTCCAAAATCTTATAAGCTTGTTTTAAAGGCAGGCAACCTAAAAAGGAATTACCTTGTCTGCATCCACCTCATTAAAAATGCTATTCACCACATCTATGTCATTTGGACCAAAGTCATCAGCTAAGGCTTCTCTAAACTCCTCAATTTCAATGTAACCACTGCCATCTTTGTCAAAGAACAGAAATGCCTTACGCAAGTAATCATCATTGTCTATGCTCTGCATATGAAGTGAAGCCGCAACAAATTCTCGATAATCTAGCATGCCATTTCCATCAGCATCCGCCTGCAAGAAGCCCAGTAAACAGTCAGATTCTATCTTTGAAAAATTTTGCATTCATATATACAGTACCAGGCAACCAGTGTAAAAACAAATATTAGATGTAATCTGCTCATATAAATTCAACTTTGTGATTAGTATGCATCCTATGAAAAATGCAATCAAATTTCCAAATAGAAATCCAAACTGATCAAGAAGCACAAATTGCAATATTAATTGATATTAAATAATCTCATAAATCATTGGTTTAAACGTCAAATTAGATAGTGGACACTGAGAATATCTCTTTCCAATGCTTCCCAGAAAGATCCTCTTCTTCCAAAAGAAAAAATAGGAGAAAAAGACCGTAC
Source organism: Picea mariana (assembly GCA_032191745.1). Classification (NCBI taxonomy): domain Eukaryota; kingdom Viridiplantae; phylum Streptophyta; class Pinopsida; order Pinales; family Pinaceae; genus Picea; species Picea mariana. Next base: position 10,504 of record JASDQU011402560.1, on the reverse strand, counting down.
CAAAAGATTTGTTGAGGGAAATCATCAAGGCCAAGACCCCCTCTTTGAATGGCAATACAACAACTAGCCAAAAAGTTGAAATGTGGTTGTTGGGCATGAAGATATAGTTTAAGCTCGACGACTTCTCAAGCAATATAAAGGAAACAATTGCTATTTACAACCTATCAAAGGAAGCCTCCATATGGTGGGAACACTGTAGCACAATAAAAAAGATAAGAGGGGTAGAGAGATAAGGTCAAAAATATTCAACAAATATTTAAAACATAACTACTTTTCATAGCAATGTTTTCATAAAATGATATATGAATTCCATAGCCTCAAGCAGGGTCAAATAACAATGGAGAAGTATGAGAAGATATACATGGAGTTGCTAAAATGCAATTGAAGCAGATGCTTACTTTAAATATCCATGAAAGATTTTAGCAACTCCACGTAACTCCTGCTTTTATCTTCAAGATGGAATATGTAGAGAGGTGTTTGTTATGATGAGTCTCTCAATTTCTTGATTACAATAGGCTTGGTATTGTGTCAACCTCTTGGCTACCCTCCTCAACAGTGAAGTAAGCTGATTAAGAGGACAATGACTCAGCTTCCTCAAAATGTTTATACCCCTAGATAACTCTTCAAATCCAAAACATCAGTGGGAGTAGGCCACTCCAACATGACTTTAACTTTTTCTATGTCACCATGCACCCCTCAAAATCAATGCATATCCAAAACAGGAAATAGATATCACTCGAAATTGTCCTTTAATCAGTGTCAAGAGGTTACAAATAGACAGTTTGGAAACACTATCACTTTCACCAACAGTGTACCTTTCACTTTAAAATCAGTGTTTTTCTATTCTAGGCGGATATCACTATCACATCTGCCTTTAAATCTTCAAAATTCATAACAATAAGACCTCAGATCTGCATATAAAGATTCCTGATTCTTAATGAATACTTCTAAATTTGCATGTCTGTATTTCTAATCAGCAAGAAAGAAATTCAGATCTGCAATTAATGTATGCAGCTCCGAAATCAAATTCTCAAAATCTGTAGATAAATTGTTCAAAACCAACTCCAACACTCAAAATTCAATGATGATTAAGTCTGGTTTGTAAGTTACCGGGGCCTTAGTCCACTTTTGGAATGTAAAAACAAAATGAGAAAGAAGTAGAAAGAATATCACCAAGGCAGTTACAACACTGAATCTTGCTGATAAAATACTTTTAACATATATAACATAAACATGTGAGAGTGATCAAAGGAAAGAACTCCACTCGATCAAGTATTCATAATTGACAGAAAGAATTCTCACCCAATCAAGTATTCATCATTGACCAAAGAGAAGATCACTTATTTTCTTCGATAATCAGAGTTGTTAACTACAAGGTATGAATTATTTCAAATCATAACCATGTCTAGCCAAACATGTCTAGCCAAACGACCCAAGGGGATTCAATCATGACTGAGAATCCTCATCTCCGCAAAATACATAGAGATACAATCTACATAAGAATTATGCAAGAGGTTTGATATATGAAAACACCTGAATACTGCCTAGAAACTCATAGATTAAAGGAAGAAGAGTAAATAGTGGCAGAAAGAAACACCGAAGATGCATTGATGAATTGAACAGCCTACTTGCTCCTCTTCTTATAGTTGAATCTCTGTTCTAAATCAGAAGGCTTTGGTCTGAATATGGCATGCTTTTCACTCTATACAAGTGCTGATTTAGAGACATCCTAGAATGTTCCTTTATCTTCCCAAAAACAGTGCCAATCCTTGGAATAGACTTGCTTTTTTCAAGTTAAAAAAACCCCTCCATATCATCATGCAAGCACTAACCTACAGACCAAATTTATCTCTCTTGGAGACTTCATCTCTTATTTAAAGAACAGCACTGCTTTCTCCAAGTTAGGTTCCCGTTTTTTCATGCTTTTCTTTTTCTTCTTTTTGAAAAATGCTTCATATATTACTATAAGGAACAAATAAGTGCATTGGGAGTCAAGGTGGTTACAACCTGTACACAACACAGGTGTCAAGAAAGTCCCAGTCAACAAAAGCTAAAAAAGGCCAGCGTATGATCGCGGGCCCCCACTGGGATGGACTCAACATCACGATTGAATACACCCAGATTGACTCTCGCGAGCAGAGCCAACTCTTACTTAAAACTTCTCACATCCCCTAAAGTAAGGGAGTGAGGAACCTCTTTAAGGCAACTTTACAACGATGTTTCCACAGGAAACCAAATTGCAACCAAACAAACTGAATGCAACAGCAATTTGCAGCAATTCCTGACCATTCAAGTGTCCCCAGGAGGAGCCCCTTCCATGAGAAGGTAGCTACAAAAAAGGAATGAAATTCAGCCTGAAACAATGCCCAAAAAACTCTAGCAATCCGACATTTCCAGAAAACATGATGAACTGTATCATCCTAACCACACAAAACACATGTCAAATTAGTAGTGCCAACTTTATGCAACCTGATCTTTTCATGCTTTTCTTTGCTTAAATCGTCTTGAAAATGGTACAAAAGAAACCATAGATAGCACTGACTTCAGCTCCACAAAAAGGCACTTTTGTCTGACTATGCATACACGGATTTTGGAGTAGATTTTGGACTGATATAAGCTGCATACAAAAACTGGTTTCTTTCTCCCTGCTATTTTTATCTCCTTTTAGGAAAAAAGCATCCCAAGATAGCACAGGTGTTAAAACTGAATTAAAATCTAACTTATTTTCATAGATTAAGTACATACACCCTCCTATACTTCGAGCGCAGCTCCCTATACCGAATCCAGTTCTTGCTGCTGATAGGCTGAATTTGATCCATCTTTAAAGTGCTTTTGTCCTCCAAAAAAGTCTCAACTTGCAAACTTTCCCAGAATAGGGCAGCAATCTCATCCTCCCAAAAATAGCAACCACATTCATGGTCTGGATGTGAAATCCAGTGTTTTCAGACTCTTTTCGGACTCCCGAATCTCACCAAGTCTTGCCAAGTCACTGCTGGAAAGACTAACTCCTCGAGACTCTTCTGTCATACTCCCCACTTACCAAACTCCTCTGAAACTCACCAGATCATATTTTGAGTATTTTTCTCTTTGCCAAGTCTGAAAAGAATGTTCCCAAGTCACAAGGCCAGCCAAGTCTTAAAAGAGTCCGAGTCTGACAACATTGGTGAAATCCTCTGAAAGGCTCTTACTAGTCTCTATCCATACAAATTGATTTCTGTCTTATCAAGAAGCTGAATCTAGTAGCTATCCAAGTCTCTAGATACTATCCTCCATGAAAATACCAAGTCTCTGGTTACCATCCTCCATGACAATACCACTTCCATGATCACATCTAAGAAATGTCATACCAGGCACTGAAACTCCTCTGAAACTCACCAGATCATATTTTGAGTATTTTTCTCTTTGCCAAGTCTGAAAAGAATGTTCCCAAGTCACAAGGCCAGCCAAGTCTTAAAAGAGTCCGAGTCTGACAACATTGGTGAAATCCACTGAAAGGCTCTTACTAGTCTCTATCCATACAAATTGATTTCTGTCTTATCAAGAAGCTGAATCTAGTACCTATCCAAGTCTCTAGATACTATCCTCCATGAAAATACCAAGTCTCTGGTTACCATCCTCCATGACAATACCACTTCCATGATCACATCTAAGAAATGTCATACCAGGCACTGATCAGATGATAACAAGCTTGAAGTCCATGCTTCCAAAAACGTTCAAGCACAAACTGAACTTTGTCGTAAGTTATCCTCCTATGTCTTACCCTAAACCAGAATGTCATCGAGATAAGCTACAAAAAATTCTCCCATATATGGCCTATTACTGTCACCAATTTTCTCCCAAGTTGAATGCAGACTTCTCATTGAGATCAGAAATGTAGACTTCTCATTGAGATCAGAAATGCAGACTTCTACGATGAAATTCGATTTGTGTGTTTTAGGAAGGGGAAGGAGCTATTTTATAGGAAAGTTCTAGGGCCTTGCATTTTGCCTTTGATATTTTTTATTTTATGTTTCCCAATGTACTTTTAAAGAAAAATGGGTTTTCTTGGAGGATCCAGTAGCTTGACATTTCCAGCAAGCCAAAAACAAATCTCCAACAGATCCTCTAGTGTTTCCTGTTACCACTCATGTTGACATGAGGGGTAAAAGTATATTTGCGGGGGGTAACACACCTTATTTTCTTGGCTTGAGGGTGGTTGAGCATAGTGATCCTCCTTGACGGATCATGTGGTGCTCTTTTTGGTTGCTTTCTTGGCGATCTCATGCTCCTTGGTTGATGGTCTTGATTCATGGGATATACTTTTGTTTTGCTTGAGATGGTTACATTTTTGGTGCTAGTTCCTTGTTTCATGGTAGCACTTTTTCATTATGGGAGGCTTAGTCTTGGAATTGCAGTGTATGGTAGAAGAAGCGCACTAACATAGTGCTCCTATTATGATACTACTTGCCCATTGTCCAAAGTACTCAACATAGCAGGCATCAGAACAATTGTCCCAACAGTAACAAGAATGTGTGCTTTCACTTGGCTTAAATGTTTGTGTTAAAGAATCGAATAAATGATGTTGATTAATCTAAGGGGACAGATGTATATTCAAGAGATCATATAGTCTATATGCTTATGTTGTAAAAGGAAAGCAAATAAAATCTGAAACTCTTTTCCAAGCAAGACTCGTCTCAGATATATTTGCACTCCTGTATCTATGCCAGAAATGATCACAGGTGATCAATAACATGTCTGGGAACTCAATGGTTTGTCTTACCTCTGCCAAAAAGACTGATATACAGCAGCAAACTATACTTCTTTGTTATGCAATTTATTCAAGGATCCAGTGAGTGTTTTGAACTTTACATCATGGAGCACATGATAACAATATTTAGAGGTGCTTTTGAACTAAATCATAGACAAAATTGTATCTTCAGGATTAGGGTGATCAGAATATGATTGAGAGATATTTATGGAACTGTTCATAGAGCCTTTTTACTGCAGACCTATCAGCTGTAGCATCCTTGTAAATTGGTGGCAATGTCAGTCAGATGCAAAGGTTCAACTATGAAAATGCAAGCTCACTAGGAAATAGATCTGTGGTGAAATGACCATGTGAGATCTAACCAGCATTAGCAGGTGTTCAGAGTTCGTGCTTTTTTCAACATGATTAAAAGCCAGTCTTGTAACCAGTAGGCAGATATGACGGTTCCAGCATCACCATGGCACTCTATGTCAAATAGAAAGTCTGTTCAGCCCACAGAAATATCACATGGATGGAGAGAAAATACCCAGATCTACATTTTGAACATGGAATATGTTAAGGCAGTGCCCTATCTTTTATGCATATTCTGGCATGATGACAATACGTTGTGTTGAGACCTGTAGGACCAGCAAAGATGTACGCAGACTGACATCAGAACCTTGTTTTAAGGCCTTGTCTTCAGCGGTTGAAGGGTTCTATCCTGGACCTCATGCTACAAATGGGGTTTACATAATGCATCAAAAGAGATGAACGCATCCCCTTTGAGAGGTTTCAAAGACAGTTTTTAAAGGAAAAATATGAATGCAGGGGCAATCTGTTCCAAAAGTTAGGGGCGACTAGTATCATAATTTCACAGAGATGACCTATGATGAATGCTAGGGCCGACTTATATGCATATATATTTTTTGAGATAGATAAGTATAAAAACTTGAAAGAGCATCAGGAGGACTTTTTTCTTAAAAGTGTCTAATATCATCTTCATTCTGATCTGAAAAGCAGGGCATGCCAGTACTGAGGTCATTCAGATGACATCTTATCTCAGATCTGACGAAACCTCTTTTGGGTTATGAAGTGAATCTGAAATCTGGTACCATTCAAAGAACTTATAGTGATTATTGCAATCTACAATAACGTTAAGAAGCGCTTTAGGAGAAAGAAAGATAAATAGCACAAATCAGAATACGAATTTTGTGGCAGATCTGGAAGTTTTCTTTCATCTGGCATTTATTTGAAATGAGGTGGCATCGATTCAGAACGTTTCCAGCCAGCATATTTATACATGTTTCAAAGTCATATACTGGTTTCTTTGGGAAAAATCAATTCCACATTGGCCTTTCATCCAGTCATATTTCCTCAGATCTGAAGCACAGTTCTTTGGAATTATTTTTATAAAGCAGTCTGATCTGTCTGTCCAACAAACTCAGAAAGTAACACCCAGTATATATGGAAGGAATGAGCTGGTGTAAGATCTGTTTGAAGAGCCAAAGGTTCCTGCACACAGAAACAAACATGATACTTAAAAGAGGAATGGCTAAGGTTGATCGGACAATCCTACAAAACCTGTTTTCAACTTACCAAATCAACATAGCAGATACCTGTGGCAGTCACTTTGCTTTCCAGAATGGCAAATGAAGAAGCTGATCTGGATAAGTGCCTCTCTTTAAAAGTGTTGAAGGACAAAGCATTGGAAGTAGGAGACTTTGCACGCAGGTTTAGATGTGAACTACATGGAGAATTGTTTCCTAAATTATTTTATTGTAACCTCCTAGAGGAGATTGTGGATCTCAACAAACTCTTGTCTATCCTTAGCAAGAAGTTCGTTGAGGAGGTTAGAAAGGATTATTTTATCATTCATTATTCCTGGGAGGACTAATGGATCTAAAGGAACAATTCATTGTTTATTGTATGAGGAAGATTGAGCTCAAACCTATACAAGGGTTTGTTCTCTCCATTTGCAACTTGGATTGGAATCAGTAATGAATGGAAGAACTTGTGAGCAAGCTAGCTCCAAGTTTTGGAGGATTTGATTTCTTATCTATGTAAGATATGGTGTTGTTTATGTGTAGTTTTTATTGTGAATATATGCTCTAGGGCACCATTTGGAGGTTATATTTTGTAGGGTATGAATGACAAGCAAAATAAGGCCATAGAGGAGCACCATGCTATGTTCAAAGAGCATATAGTGGTAAAGCTAACTCTTATCCTATAGTCTTTGGAGTCATCTACCAAAAAGATCACAATATGACACACTCTACATCACTTGATTAGGTGTGTCTGTAAACAGTCTTGGGTAAGGGGCCACCTTATTTTGCTTTGAGTAGTGAGATTCTCAGTCACAGATCCCAGCACCTGCACACCACCCCCCACCCGAGACAGACCAGAAGAATCACTTCATACTTCCATGCCCTCCCACCAGATCGAAGCAACAAACAACAGTCTGAGTTCCAAAGTACTTCAAACCATAGAGTGGTGAGACATCGGGCCCATTGTCCCCCTTGGAGATTGAACGATATGTTTGAGACCAGTTCGGAGGTGCAGTACCATACACCCAACTAGGCAGCCTCATCGCGACAAATGGTTCAGCTCCAGACGGGTTCAGAGCAGGGCACCTCTTGCCCATCAAACCGCCCCCCAACCCTAGCAGAGCAGTCAGAGATCTATTCAAAGCTTCTTTCCTTCGACCTTGAATGGTAGGAGAAGTGAGCTTCCTTGCCCCTACATACCCCCAAGAACATATAGTTGGATCCCCCTATGGTACTTGAGGACTCCGACAATGAGCCAACGTGACCCCCGTCGCCCTCCTCGCCATCGGTCATCATATCCAGGAGACATTGACCTCACTGGCTTCACCTTCAGATTTTTCTCTCTCGGCTAGTATTGAGTTGTCCAACTCCTACTATGGACACCCCCACTTTGTATCACCGCACATATGATACACTATTATATACACTTTTTCCTTGGTTGTAATTAGACTAAGGGTTTCTTTCTTTATGATATTCTCAGCATTATCTAGGATATGCTTTTGCACTCCCACATTGTACCCACACTTGTTGTATTCTTCAGTCCCATTGACCTACTTTTGTGGTCATTCGTTGGACATTAATAAAATTTGCTTATCTTATCTTATCTCACATAACCTCAATGCCTTCATATCTCTTGAAATATTTGTTAACAATGAACATTCAAGTCTCTCTCACAGAAATTTGGCTTCTCCATTTGCTGGAGGGAAGATTTCCAGGAACAAGCTCTACTACCATGTTAAAATTTTCAATTCATGATATGTAAATCTGATTCCTATCATCAAAAAATCAGTTCTGAAACAAAAATATTCTCAAAACACCAATCAAGATTACTTCTTTCTGAAAACAAAAACTGTAGAAAGATAGATAGGGAAAGAGACAAAGCATCTCTGAATTTGAGACCAATCCACCAGATTTTGAGCGATAAATCGAAGTTATTTCACCTACTGAAAATAAAAAATAAAAAAACAACAAACTATTTTGCAAACCCAATTCACATTAAAATTTGATGAGCATAAAAAAGAATGATTACAACACAAAATAGAAGATAGAGGTTCTTCTAGATAGGTGGGTGCTCTCCTTGCATGACTTATAATCGCTCAACTCACCCTCTAACTCTCCCAATGGTTTTCTCAAACATCTACATGGATGAGACAGTCAAATCAGCACACAGAGTTATAACTCACTCGTAACTCTTATTAACTGACAAACCAACTATCCTATTAGGGTCACCCCACTTGGAAGATATGCATAATAAAGATTCACTAACATGAATAAATTGATCTTTCGTAGATCCAAGAATCAGTCTAGGTGAGGCACACTATGCAAGAGGAATCTCAGGGAGAACTCGAGAGAATATCTCTAGATGTGGGGTTGACACACTTATTGATGCAAACACAACAATGATGACTTATCACGAGCCCTAGTCAATGTCTAAAATTAATGACTCTTGAAATTTAAGAAATCACTAATACATAGGAGACAATGCCAAATGAAAGAAATGACCTGGAGAGAATGTTAGGAGCAACAAACTAACAGATGTGAGGTTGCTTTTATGGCTAGAACATTGCATAACTATACAATCAATCACTAATGCATTGTTCTTACTTTGAGAAATCTGAAACATTTATGATGACTAATGACTTGCAATAAGAAATCTAACATTTAACACTAGTCTACTTTTACATAAAATGATATTACATAAACATTTCATTAAATTACATAAATAAGAAGATTCATTAAGTACAGTACATTATTAGTTAATGTTCACGAAAGCATGTATGAGATTTAACCATAGTATTCAGAATTGAAACATGAACCAGAATTCCCAAAATCACTAACCAAACCAAAATTGAACTGAAACACACAGAAAAACCAGGATGAAGAACTAGTTGACTAAAAAGAACATAAGATATTCAAATTTTAATATATATATATGCAATGGTTGAGCATGTATATAGCATACAAGGGTGAATATGGTAAGACGACATCAATATATACAATGCATAAAATTGAAGTTCTAAATGAAAATGCATAAACATTGCAACTTGAATTGGCCTCCAACTTCCAAAAATCATTATACTGCATAGTATAAACAAATCGATACATATCAAGAAAATCATCCCCTAGATCAAGACCCTTGTCAACATCCTATGAATAGGTATGATTGACGTCTTGACTCAATCCACCAAACACAGCACTAGTGCTCGGAATCCCTATGAGAAGAGTGTGAGGCAAATAGAGGGGCGCTTCATCTTTATATAGGCTATGACTAAGGTTTATGGGGGTTGCACTTTTGGGGGTTTTTTTCATTTTTTATGATTTTATGTTTGTGCTAACAGGTCAAGTTGGTTGTCACACTCGTTGGTTGAAGGTCTAAACTCATTGATTGGTTAAGCATCAGTCCCAAACCAATTCACACTCTAAAACAGACTAGAAAATGTCAAAAACAATCTAAACCAACCAATCCAACCCAAAACAGACTAGTTTTCACTTACTATGGAATTAGCCACCGAGTCTTATGCTTTAGATTTTAATTTTGATATGGCAAGATTCAAGGATAAAACATAATCCACACTTATCAGCTACCCACATTCATCTTGTCGCTTGGGAGATCCCAGCAAGTCGTCTTTCAAACAAGGAATGGTACTAGTGACCCAAGGCATGCTCCAAATTGTCTCTTATAGAAAGACAAATGATAAAAGCCAACTAATTTACCTCTACAAGCCTTAAAAAGATGAAAGGCCCAACCCATACAAGTGTTGGACCATTTATTCTCAAGCTTAGTTTAATAAGAGAGATCATTTATTATTTTGGATATCTTGTTAATGCACTTCCCAAGGATGAAATTGAGAATTTGTGTGTTTACTATTAAAATCCCAAGTAACTATGCAAGAACATTCAAATTTCATGCAGATATAGCTTAGGACATTGGGACTGAAAAATCTACAAGCCCTAGGTGACTAAAGTCCTTGTGATCTCAATCAAACAAGTAGATTGTTGAATTTAATTAATGCAGAAACAAATTTCAGACCATGGCATTAATCACACAATAGCTAGAAATCAAATAGCAGAAGCATAAAAATTAATTTCACACAACACAGGTAATTCATCCTTCAAAAATAGCTTTTCATTCCTTCGAAAAAATTAAAAGGAAACCTCCACAAGTTGCCAGAAAAATCAATGTTACACCAAGACGGGGGGACGGGGGGACGAGGGTGCGGGGGGACGCACAAGG
>JASDQU011402559.1:56381-94398 GCA_032191745.1 Picea mariana | reverse complement strand
TTTTCCCTAGAAGGTAACCCTCTTTTATGAGGGAAATGTATTGCGGCTATTGATTGATGGTGAATATTGTATTCTGAGCGAGGAGACCGTGAGAGAAAGAAGAGGAACTTACAACGGGTTTTGCTGTAGGTTGCATCCCTTCATTTGCTGGATAATAATAAAGGAAGGACCTGGCAATTTCTATGGTGGACGTAGCCCACACTGGGTGAACCACGTAAATCTGTGTCTCTCTTGTATTGTGTGTCTTCTATGTTTTGTTTCTGCATTTGTTTTATTTTATTGCTCCGCGGTCCTGTTTTCTAACAAAAGAGGCCATGTTAGGTACCCAAATACAAAATATACACTAAAATAAATGAGGAAAGAAGGAAAACCTCATGGGAAACCCCCCCCTCAAATTAAAATGCATAAAAAAATGAAATGAGAAGGAACAAAAAACAGTTGGTAAGCAACCGTGTCCTTCACTCCAAGAAGACCTCACAACTGTGCAAGTTTGTGCTCGTTGAAGATTGTCTTGAAGATGTAGATGTCTACACGTATCTGATGAAGTTGATGCATCATTTAGATGTCCACACATATCCACTTTATCTTATTGTAGTGAACAATATCCAAATAAATTTTGGATAAAACTTTGAAAACTGTGCGACCATTTCCGGAAAAACGCTGAAATTTTGTTGATTTTGAAAGGATCATAACTTCACTTTCTGGACTCCGTTTCGGATGATGTTTTTTTTTAAATTGGATATTTTCCCAAGAGAAATTCAAATATCCAATTTTTTTCTGCAAATAGTGCTCGGAAATATCAGAATTAAGTTTGATGTGCACGGCTTCCTTTTTGTCTCATGAGATGCATGCATTGTGCATGGAAAAGTATCTTCATGTGACTCCTGAGATGCATGTCATATATCTTCCACATAAATTTCAGAAAACAAATCTTAAATGGAGTAGAAATCATCTTCAATTAATGGAATACAAATTTTTGTAGATACTTGTGTAGAAGGTTCTTCAAACTGAGATGATATATCTTCCAGTGGCTTTTCTACAGTCTCTATCTTGTCAACAGTTTGCATTCATTCTTCCTTATTCCCAAATAAAACCTCCAATATGCTCCATAAATCATTTGGAGTGAATTATCGTGAGTCGTCATATACTTGATGGAGAATTTTGGGAGAAATAAAATAGAGGATTCATCCTATGGCCATATCTTGTCTATTGAGAAAGTCATTTTTCTCATCGACATAATCAGGATCTACTTCCATTGCCATAGTTATTTGGTACAAGACTCTGCATCTGAGCATAATAAAAAAATTTGGATTCCATTCCAGACAGTTATGAGGTGTGAGAAGTATTTCTGGAAAATAATCCATGTTTCTGTTGTCTTTAATCTTTTGTACCTGCATTTTTTCTTTTGTGTAGCTTTTTCTTAGTAGTTTGTCGACTCTGATACCATGTAAATGTGTTTAAACTTCATAGAATATATCTAGATAAACAATAATACACACATTTGCGGAGAGAATTGGAGAAAGAAGAAGAAGGAAAGAAAGAGTGGAAGAATTCTCATTAACCGTTTCCACACTCAAAGAGTGAATAATTTACAATATATATAGGATACATGAGTAACTAATGAGCCACAGTGGTGGTATAGAGTGATATGGACACACACCAATAGTTACGGGAGTAAACTGCCACCTAGTCTAGTCTCTCAAGCAGTTACAAGAGTGAACTGCCACCCAGTCGAGTTAACTAGTCAACTAGTCTTTAGTTAACTAACTGAACAGAGAGTAGTAAGGAGTTAACTCAAGAAATCAAGGGTAATGCACAAGTATGGTGATGATACCAATGCAAGTGTGCATTAGCTGGTGATGATACCAACGTTGCATGGTGAAAAAATCAATGCAACATATAAACTCAACTCAACTAGTCAAACTATAGTTTCAACTGAAAGAGAATATTCTACAGGTGAAATATTCTCCCCTAAAATATAGGAGACTCGATAATGACTAATTATGACTAATAAACAAGGAAAAATCTTAGGAAAAATAAATCCTAGGTGTGTGTGAAGTAACACCAATAGATCAAAGAAGTGTAGGATCAATAGAAGAGTTATGCCGATGTGCATCGTGTCAACCATAGTTACAAAGTTGGCAATCGCGTATTTTTGCGGGTGAAACCACATAAGAGTTCAATAAAGTTTGGAAAGGGTGCTAAAATCTCTCCTAGGTTCATGGGACCTTTCGTGATTGTGGAAAGGAAGTGGCCCATGGCATATCGACTAGCCTTGCCTGATTCTTTGAGGCATATGCATGATGTTTTTCACGTTTATGTTTTGAGCCATTATGTTAGTGACCTACACACGTTATTGAAACGAGACCCTTTCAGGTATCGAAGGATGGTGCGCTCACGGTGGAGCCAATCCACATCCAGGACCATCACATTCGACAACTACAACATTGGATGGTAAATCAAATAAAGGTCCAGTGGGACAACTATAGTCCACACTCGATGACCTGAGAGGATGCATATGATATGTGTAAATAGTTTCCATTTTAGTTTGATAGCTAGACATATGATACAATGATACACTTTATTTTGACACTTACATACTGTGAAACTTCAGGATGAAGTTTAAAACAAGAGAGGGTGTATGTGACATACCGCTCTTGCATGCACTAAGCGAACTTATTCTTTGAGGATATTTGCGTGCAAGTGATCTGGGTGGTTGTACTATTGGTTGGTTTGATTATGATTATGAGACATTGTGGATTTGATGTATGTTATTTTTGTTATATTTACATAGAAAAGTGTTATTGGTTGGTTCTCCTGAGTGTGAAAGACTCTGGATGTTGAGGATGTTGAGGCATCGATGAAACCCCTTGGACTCCAAATCGAGTCAAAGAGTGGACTGTTAGGGTTTAAATGTTATTGATGTGGCATATGTACATATGATTAGATATTATGATGTTGATTGTTGTTGCTGACATGATTCATTAATAGATGCAGGCTGACGATATCTTACCAACCAGAATCACATGTGGAGTAAAGGGGTCATGCACGACAACCAGAGACATTAAGAGAGATGTGTGGAAGCAGCCCTGCCACAACCCACTAGCACTCTCATCATGTCTCGAACTGTAGGTTAACGATTACCTAGTTTGATAAGACCCATGATTCCATGAGGGTAGAATGTGACAATTGCTCATGATGATTCTAAGGGGTGCACAATAAGGCAAGGTCCTTATTCCTTACAAGCCCTTAGTCTCCCACAAGATCACCTGAAAGAGTATTGAGTATAGGGGTTTGAATTCTATCAAATAAAATAGAAAGATGCGAGTGGCACCCTTGGAGCACATAAAGTGTCTTGAAGGGCATGACATGCAAAGAAAACACAAAGAGGTGAGTGGCACCCATGGAGCACGTAGTGCGTCCTGAAGGGAACACCATGATTTTAACTATGATAAGTTAATAAACCTAGTTCCTATAAACCTATGCCTCCTTAGTACATGGTTGACCTTAAAATATATGATGGTATGAGTAAAGTCTAATAACTAAACGTTCCCTTAAAAATTGTCACCCAACCTAGTGAAATTAAAACATAGAGAAGAACATGTGGATAAAGAAAAAACTAGATAAACATGTAACAAGAAGGGAGGTAAGAAATTCAAACTTTAATTATTAAAGTAAAAATTATAATGGAGCATTAAATTTGTTAAAAGGGTATCTGGTTGTTTTTATCTACTCTTTCTAAATTGATTTTTAGTTAAAAAGGAAAAGGGGGGAAACTTAAAAGAAAAGGAAACTTAAAGAAAAAGGTGAATGTCCAACTTAGTAAGGAATCCAACCTTTGCGACATTAGATTTATAAACTCAAATAGGAATTAAGTAAGGCATAAGTCATTTAAGAATTGTGAGGGAATTTTGAGACACCGAGGAGTGTTTTTAGGAACGCTTTTAGGTGGGTGAGGGAAATAGGAATATTTAATTAATTAATAAAATTGATTTTCTGGTGCAACTAGGGGATCGAGAGACATGTGAACGGGGGAGGTATTTCCTAATTAATTAAATGAAAATTGAACCTAATGAGGGTTTGGGAAACTAATGACTAAGAAACTCTATAAAATAGATGGCGAAGGAGGAGTATGGACATTTGACTTGCGTAACGTTACGCTGTCGAAATTTATCTTGACTGATATTTCACTTGTGGGAGTTGGGATACCCAGCTTGGGTAATGAGTGGTAGCTTGACCTTGCAAGGAAATTTGGGTGATATCATTCTCTAGTATTGTGTGTGTGGCCCCTTTGCATCTCGGGGGACTCAGGGGGAAGAAGAGTACCCATAACGTTGGCTGGGAGGTACCGGTGAGGTCACATCGGTTGACAAGCGGGAGCAGGATGAAGCATGCGTGGGACAACGACTTCAGAGTGTTCACAATTGGTTGCGGTACACATGTGTAATTTGGTTGAAATGTAGTTAAATTCTATTTATGCGCCTTCATTTAAGGTAATTCTATTGTGTTAAATTTCTATTGTATTACGCGTGTAATCTTGTTGAAGTATCCATGAACTTGGATGGTTATTTTATGTTTGGTTTCATATTTTCCCAGTGAATTTTTCTTGAAGAGCCTAGCATTTTATGCTCAAATATTTTATAGTTATCCCATCCTTATGCTCACTGTACTTACTGATTTGATTTCTAAGGGCGAAACCCATGCTCTGATTCAATGGTTACATCTAAGTTTTTTTGCACCTTCTTCTTTGCATTTATTTTTTTATCATCTTTAATACAAAGGGAATTGTGTTTTTATATTTTGTTCCTTTATCCTTTAAGTTAGTAGTCCATGCTTGAGCAGTCGGCCAGGAGCCAAATCGATTGTCCTTCACTTCAATGTTAAATATTTAGATTCAAATGCCCTACTTTCCTATGCATGGATAATAAGTGTAGGATAATTTTTCTTCCCATCAAGAATTATCTCCTCGGAGTTTATTCTCTTCATCCCTTTGTGATTAATGTTGTGATGTACTCTCTGCATTTTGTTTTAATTTTTCTAGAAAATCCATTACTGGTAAAACGAATTTTCCTCTTCATTGTTCTGAAATTATTTTGTTTTACTCTCTGCACATTTTATCTCTCAGCCTTCGGCTCAGCATCGCCTTTGGGCCATCATCAAAACCTTGTCCTTCTTCTTGTTTTAATATTCCATATATAAAAAGCATTCAGAATAGAAATAAAATTCTATAGATGGCAGATGAACAACAATATAACCATAACAACACCACAATAATACCAAAACGATACTAGAATAACACCAGAAAGAGCAGTTTGATTACTGAGAGCAATGTTCACTTGCCTCTTCGAGGGGGAAACCTCCGGAAAAGAAGATCTCTATTACAATAATATCCAAGAAAAAATTTCTCATACCCTCGACACCTATTTATACTAAATATGTCTATCAGAAGAACCATCTAGAGGAAGATCCTTAGAAGCATAAGATTCTATTAGGTATTCTTACACTCGACTTATTCTACCTTATTGCTAGGCCTTATTAATATTGACCTTTATTACATCGGAATATATTATTCTACCTAAGTGAGGGGTTATGTCCCTAACATGTCCTCCCCCTTAAAAGCAGTCTTGTCCTCAAGGCTTAAGATGTGGAATTTACTGCAGAATGGTAGATGGTTCCCAAGTGGCATATGTTGGGGTTGTCTCTTTCCACTGGGCTAACACTTCCTTGATGGTTTGATGATGAAGGTGACACTCACGCTGGTCTAGAACTGCTTGTGGTTGTAGCCAAATGGAGCCTTCTTCGTCCAACTCGGGAAGGTTTGTTTGAGTTTGGCACTTAGTTCCAATCACCTTCTTTAAGAAGGAAACATGAAAAAATGGATGTAGCTTAGAATGACTGGGAAAAGTAATTGATAGGTCACATGTCCCACACACTTGAGGACCTTATAAGTACCATAAAATTTGGGCACCAGTTTTTGGCAATGGTCAACCTTGAGGGAATTTTTCTTGTAAGGTTGCAGTCGAAGAAACGCCTAATCCCCTTCTGCAAATTGGCATTCAGAGAGACCATGATCTGCTTGTTGCTTCATGTGATTCTGTTCCATGACTAAATTCTCTTTGAGGGTACGATGAATAGCTTCTCAAACTGTAAGTGTTTGATCAACTGCTTGGAACTTCGAGACACCTGGAAAATATGAGATAACTGAAGGTGGATTTTTTCCATATATCGCTTCAAAAGGAGTCATGCGGGTAGTTGTATGGTATGAAGTGTTGTACCACCATTCAAATATTGGTAACCATTGAGCCCACTGATTTTTCTTTTCCAAGGAAAAACACCTAAAATATGTTTCCAAACACTTATTGACAACTTCAGTTTGCCCATCATTCTGGGGATGATAAATTATGCTGAGATGAAATTGGGTTCCTTTTAGCTTGAATATTTCTTGCCAAAAATGGCTCATGAAATTTGGTTCGCAATAAAAAACAATAGAATGTGGCATGCCATGAAGCTTGAAGACCTGATCCATGGAAAGTTGAGCCATAGTGGATGTTGTAAATGGGTGTTGAAGAGCACATAAATAAGAATACTTGGAAAGACGATCAACTACCACCATGATGACCGATTTATTGCCCGATTTAGGTAAGCCTACACTACAATCCATAAAGATATATTGCCAAATAGAAGGTGGAATTGGAAGTGGCTGTAGTGTGTTAGGATATTTGACTATTTCTCCCTTGTTGCATTGACATGCATCAAATTTAGCCACAAAATTAAAAATGTCCTGTTTCATACCATCCCAGAAAAAATAACGTTTGACCCTGTCATAGGTTTTGGTAAACCCGGAGTGCCCAACTGTGGATGTATAATGAAGCTTAGAAAGTACCATGGATTTAAGTTTTGATTGTTTACTTAAATACAAATGGTGTTTGTATCGCAGCTCATCATGGAGCCAAGAGTACCCTGGGGAAACTGGAGAAGTGGACTACAATTGTTGTATCAGATGCAAAATTTTGGGATCATGTAGCCATTCTTGGCGAGTGGCTTGGAACCAATCTGGTACAATGAAAGAAAGATAAAAAATGGACCCTTCATATTCATATTTTCGGTAAAGTGCATCTGCAACCACATTGTCTTTTCCTTTCTTGTAAATGATCTCATAATCATATCCAAAGAGTTTAGTCACCCATTTTTGTTGCTCTGGAGAGGAAATGTGTTGTTCCAGAAAATACTTGAGGCTTTGATGATCTTTCTTAATTTGGAAGCGTTTCCCCAATATATATGGGCGCCAAAGATCAACAGAATGTAGAATAGCCAACATTTTCTTTTCATAGATTGATTTGCCCAAGTTTCGTTCAGACAGTTTTTTGTTGGTAAATGCCAAAGGATGACCCTCTTGCATAAGGAAATCACCAATTCCTTTCCCTAAAGCATCAAATTCCAAGAAAAAGGTCTTTGTGAAATCAGGAAAGGACAGGATTGGAGTGGTGCACATGGCCATCTTCAAGGTTTGAAAATCTTGAGCAACTGCTAGAGTCCAAGTGAAATAATTATTTTTAAGGAGTGCAATGAGAGGTGCTGCAATGTTTCTATAATTCTTAACAAACTTGCGATAATAACCTGTTAAGCCCAGAAATCCACGCAATATTTTGAGAGTCTTGTGTGAGGCCAGTCTTGCATAGATTCAATCTTTTTAGGATCCACCCTGACACCTGAATTGCCAACAATATGACCCAAGCAGTTGACTTCAGAGGCACCAAAAGCACAAGTAGATTGTTTCAGGAAACGTTGGTGCTGAGAGAGTAGATGTAGAACTCGATCCACATGATCAATATGGTATGTCCAAGTTTTCCTATAGATGAGGACATCATCAAAGAAAACTAATACAAAATGATGGAGAAAAGGACAAAAAACATGATTCATGAGGCTTTGGAAAGTGGAGGAAGCATTACACAAGCCAAATGGCATAACCAAAAACTCATAGTGGCCCTCATGAGTTATAAAGGCAGTCTTAGGAATGTATTCCTCTTTCATATGGATTTGGTGGTAGCCATAACAAATATAAAGTTTAGTAAAGAACTGGGCGCCACACAATTCATCGAAGAGGTCATCAATGAAAGGAATGTGAAATGTGTCTTTAATAGTGAGTTTGTTGAGGGCGCAGAAGTTAGGACACATGCGCCAAGAACCTTCTTTCTTAAGGACCATGACCACTGGATAAGAGTAGGGGCTTGTAGTAGGGTGGATAGCACCTGCGTTAAGTAGTTCTTGAACCATTTTCTCAATTTCATTTTTTTTGTAAAAGGGGTGATGACATGGATGGATATTGGGAGGAAGGATTCCTCGGACAAGGGGAATGGAATGATCATGAACAACATGGGAAGGAGGGAGTCCTTGAGGAGTGGAAAAAACCAATTGATGTTTAGAGAGGATGGATTGGAGGTCCTGCGACAAAGAGGGTGTCTCAGTTGCTTGTATGGCATGGAGTTGGGCAATAATGCCCAAATGATCTTTTTTGAGAAGATTTTCCATGCGATGTGAACTAATGGTCTCAGGGGAACCAACGATGATGCCTTGGAAGTTATATTTTTGGCCCTCCTGGTTGAATTGCATGGTTAATTCCTTAAACTCCATGAGAATGGGACCCAAAGTCCTTAGCCTATCTGCACCCAACACAATGTAACAAAATCCCACGTCGATAGAAAACATATGAGACTTCAGGTGGTAGTCACCAATTTCGAGACACACATTTTCACAACACCCTGCACATTTCATGGACTTGCCATTGGCAATCATGATTTGGAAATTATTTACTGCACGAATATAACAATTAGTCTCTTGGGCAATGCGGCGATGAATAAAATTATAAGTGCTTCCACTATCAACAAGAATTATGACCTTCCTATGCTTGATGTATACAATTAGCTTGAGGGTTTGGGGAGCAGAGAAGTCAGTGAGAGTATTTAGGGAAATGACTGGTTTGACTTCAGGAGGGTCTGAGGTAGGGGTTATTTCAGTGGGTTCAGGTGACACAGACACAAGGGGAGCTTCAACATTCTCTTCTGAAACATCCTCTAAGATGGCCATAAAAATATTTTGTTCTTTACACTTGTGTCCCAGAAAATATTTGTCATCACAATTATAACAAAGGCCTTTGAGTTGGCGTTCATCCATTTTGGCCCTAGTCAATTTTTGGATCTTTAGTGGAGTAGAAGGAGGAGTGGTATTGACTAGTTTAGTGCGAGGAATAAAGGAGGGTTTTCGGTTTTCAAAAAAGGAAACCTGTTGTGCTTCCTTAGCTATTTTAGTAGCCTCCACCCAACTTTGAGGCTGAGCCATGAGGACATGGGCACAAATCTCATCCTTGAGGCCACTGATAAAACATTCTTGTAAAAAAGCATTAGACATATCGTCTGTACGAAAATCCAGTCGCTCAAAAGAAGCTATAAAGTATTCCATTGTGCCAGATTGTTTCAACTTTTTCAAATGGCCTAAATGGTTGGTGTCAATGTCAAAGCGTTCATAAATCTCTAACACAAGGTGTGTCCAAGAAATATACCCTTGACAGGCAATTTTTATCCATTGCCACCATCGCCAACGTTCTTGATCTAGATGGATAACACCATACCAGAGTTTGGCCAAGTCATGTGCAATGTCGTACAAAGAGAAATAATGTTCCATTTGAGTTACCTAAACAGTGGTATCCAAGCCATGAAATTTGGTCACATCCACATGCATAAGGCATAGGTCACGCTGAAAGTGAAGGGGCGGAAAATTATGGGAATGAGAGGAATTTTTATCTTCACTATGCAAAGGTGGGTTAGATAAAGGGGGATTTGTAGGGATATGCAGCTTGGTGAAGATCATAGAAGAGACAAATTCAAGCTAGGTAGTCATGTCTTGTTTGAGGTCTGCTTTGAGTTCCTCGATTGAGGTGGTGATGGAGAAATGAATTTTTTTATTTATGGTGGCAATATTGGTGCTGAGCTGTCTCACTTCTTGTTGATTCTCTGTGAAATTAGATTTCAAGGTATTGAAGCGATCTTCCAAGTATTGGATACAGGTATGGGCCATGATGACAAGGGAATCGAAAAGGAGCAGGTGGAGTCAAACAATTTTCTGAAAAATGATAGTTATGACTGTGATAAGGGAGAAGAGATAAATCCAATGCAATAGGTCTCAAATAATGGTGCCAACAGGATACATACATTTTTTTCTTTTTTCTTTTTTTACACCTGTGGAGTTATAATCCGATCTGAAGAATAATGCAGTGATGAAATGCCTAAATGCTTAACCAGGAAGAAATGTGTAATGATTTGGAAACTCGAACACAGTTGCACGACAATAGATCTTGTATGTTTTAATTTTTGTTTCCATCCCCAAGGGTTAGGTATTTAAGGGTTCTACAGACAAGGGTTTTCCCTATGCTATTACTCTCTCATATATGTGTGGGGTCCAACAGTAGTACTTGGCCCAATATATCAGGGCACCAACTAAGGAGACTATACTATGCCCTTAGCCATACTACCCGACTACCCAGGTACTAGAGAGTATCTTCCTGAGTGTTGTTCTAGATGGCACTATAATAGTTAGGAGGTCTATATATTTATCTAAAGAGGGCTTCAGAAAATCTAGGCCGATCCATATACAGGTGTTGTCTGATGCGATACCACTTGAAGGGGTACAAACATGGGTTAAAAGGGTGGCCAACAGATGTGCGCTTAAGTACCACTTGTATTTCCTACGTGTATGAATCCCTGACTGTGGGTTTATGCGCGTAATGACAAATCTTTGTATCTTAAAGATGCCAGAATACGTCTCTACCCTGAAAATAATTAACCCACAAATTTCTTTTGAGGAAAGTGCTGTGATACCACTTGTAATATTCCATATATAAAAATTTTGCAGAATGGAAATAAAATGCCAGAAACGACAGATGAACAATAATATAACTAGATAAACACCACAATAATACCAAAATGATACTAGAATAACACCAAAAAGAGCACTTTGATTATTGAGAACAATGTTCACTTTCCTCTTCGAGGGGGAAACCTCTGGCAGAGTAGAGCTCTATTACAATAATATCCAAGACAAAAGTTCTCATACCCTTGACTGCTATTTATACTAAATATGTCTATCAAAAGAACCATCTAGAGGAAGATCCTTCTAGAAGTGAAAGCTTCTATTATGTCTTCTTACATTTGACTTATTCTTCCTTATAGCTAGGCCTTATTAATATTTCCCTTTATTACATTAGAATATATTATTCTACCTAAGTGAGGGGTCATGTCCCTACCACCTCTACTATACGTCAAGGGGGAATGATGATCTGCGCTTCAAAAATATATTTTTGATCCATTCCTTAATGGCACTAGCGGTGGACTCTATTGATCTACCATTAAACTGCACCTTAAAATGCTTGCCCATTATTTCAATGGCCACTTGATGGGAAAACACCATGATTGGATTTGGATTGTAATCGCCCCTACAGTTCAGATTTCCACTTGGAAGATTTGTTGCACATGTCTTCGAGCCAAAACTATAAGTTCTCCCAGCCACAAGGTTTATGTTTTCTTGTTGTATTTTGATTTGGAATGTTTCTTAATGTGTTTAATTCTGGATAACTCATTTGTTGTATAATGCATTTTCTGAATAACGCATTTTATGTATATTGTTTTTGCCGAATAAAGTTTTTGTTGTATAACATTTTTTTTAAACAATTGTTGAATAACTCTTTTTTTAACGCTTGTTGATAAACTAATTGGCTCCTCAATCTTTGTTGTGTAATGTTTTCTTAAAACGATATGTTGAACAACACATTATTTTTATCACCTAAATGTTTTCTCTTAAACCATCATCAGTGGAATCAGAACAATGCATCACAGAATTGAGCAGTTTGCCTAGTGTCGATTTCCCCTTAGGCAATGATTAGCTTTTGTATTTCAGTTTTACTACACAAAAAAAATTATTGCTATTAAATTTTAGTTATTACTACACAAAAAATTCTATTTCTAATTGATTTTGCAATTATTACTACAAGGAGATGTTATTGCCATTGAATTCTAGTTATTAATACACCGAGATTATATTGCTATCTAAATTTAAATTAAAAACTACACAAAGATCTATCACTATTTGTGTCTTTAGTGCCACATTTAATGCAATGAATTCTACTCTTACCCCACAAATAATTGTTACTTCTGTAAACTCAAACTATTTTTGGGTTTTTAGCAACTGTAATATGACTGGGGTCTATTATGGGGGATTACACATCAAATTATGTATATTATGAAATCGTAGCATCAATAACCTTTCCAATAATTTCCGTTGTCTTTTAATATTTCTGCAAAAAGGTTTATATAGGTTATTATTGTTTATTGCCTACCAATTGTTTCTAGGAAAACTTTTCTATAGAATCCTTTCATGGAAATTGTTCAATTCTAGATTATAGTAGAATTGTTGGAATGACTTTATAATATAGTTTGATGGATTAAATTTAATTTCCAGATTATAGGAGGGTTTGATGGGTTTATTTTAAATTATGGATTATAACATCGTTGATGGAATTCATTTTAAATTCTAGATCATAATAGAGTTAATAGAATTTATTTTAACTTATAGGTTATAGTAAAGTTGATGGAATTTATTTCAACTCTAGAGTATAGTAGAATTGTTGCAATGAAATTATAATAAAGATTATGAATGGATCATTCTTAAACAAGAAATGGAATCTTCTAATCGACTCGTCTAGTCTTGTTCTTAATGAAGGATAAATTAGATAGAAGTCCCCATTCTATGGTATGGTTCCTTGCTTTGATTGAATTGGAAAAAATAAGAAATTATAGATAGTCATTGGATTATTAAAACCTTGAATGGAAAATATAATGATACCGAAAGATTGTTATATGTTCTTATTGTAGTTAGAGACTGGTACTATATGCGATGATTGAGTCCTTGACCATAAATTTTTTATTGAATTACATCTAGATGTTGCATAATTGAAGGTATTGTGTAGTCACCTAGCATCTTATGTTTCCTAAATGTTAGAGCGCCTTCATCTAACGACGTTGTATAATGTATGAGTGTGCAAGTAGGATTTCAGGGATGGGGGATTTTATTTTGGGTGGAAGGTTTAGACTTATTTTGTTTGTGCTTGAGTTCCTAGCATACCTGTCGCAAGGTGGCGACGTGACACCGTGTGTTTGGATCACTACCTGCATTAATTGATAAGCGCACATGAAACCTGGCTTAGGGTTATGCGCCTCCTGAGGGGATTGTAGTCATTTTTTATACTTTTCATCTCTTGATTATCACATGTTTTGTCCAATTGCATGATTTGCTAGTATGTTGGGTCATTTTTGTTTGTTGCCTAAATTGCGTACATTGTGTTCGTTGTCAGGTTCTGTTGATTAATTGTTTTTGTTGCTCCTTTCCTACTTAAAAAAAAAACATTTGCACTTGATTTGTTTCACCTGTAGTCGTAACAAAGGGGGTCATTCCATATGGTATTAGAGAGGGTTCAACCCTGTGATTGTAGATCATCATGCAACACAACATGAGAAACAATGATGACGGCAACAAAAGCAATTTAGACTTGTTTAGGAGTGCAGACCAGGGTTCCAGGTCGGTGGGCCGTCAACTTCTAATTTAGGTACCAGGAGTACTAAACTGAAGAAAGGATGTTGGGCATGTGGTGAACCACATTACTATAGTGACTTCCCAGTGGAGAGGACCAGATCATCTAGATCATCCAAACCCACTACAGTGGGAGATTTGGGAAAGGCCCATCAGATTCATGCAGTGGTGAATAACTTCCAGGTAGAGCACCAGTCGAATGTGCTTGAGATGTCAGGTACCGTCGCTGATCAAAACCTTAGTATTTTTATAGATCCAGGTGCTACAGAGAGTTTCATTATGGGGAAATGCTAAAAATAATTAAGTTAAGCGCAGTCAAACAGGATCCGCTTATCCTTGTAGAAATGGCTTCTGGAGCCAAACAAAAGTTTTTTTGGAAGGTTACAGAATGTAGCCTTAACCTGAGAGAGTTTTTCACAAGGGCCAACCTGTACGTCACGATATTAGGGTCTTATGGTGTCATGATCGGTATGGATTGGTTGGAATTGCATGATGCGATACTCGTCTGTAAGACAAAACAATTGAGCTTGGTATATGACGAGGGACAAAGACACGTTATTGTAGGTTGGAACCAAGGAGTCTTCTTAAGGTTCATCTTTACTTGAAACTATAGAATAACATGCACAAGGGATGGAATATTTATGCGATCCTTGCGTGAAATGATAAGGGAGTAGAAGAAGGTCTATAACACCTTCCGGTGGTGAGAGATTTTGCAGATGTCTTCCCTAAGGAGTTACCTGAGATGTCACCTTAGAGGGATTTGGAATTTACCATAGACCTAAAACAAGGAACTGAACCAATAGCAAGAATGCCTTATTGGATGTTGACCCTGGAGTTACAGGAGTTGAAAATGCAACTAAAGGAATTTTTGGACATAGGACTTATACATCCAAGTGTGTCACTATGGGGTGAACATGTTATATTCATACGGAAGAAGGATGGGTCATGGAGGCTCTCCATTGACTATCATCAATTCAACAAGGAAATGATCAAGAATCAATATCTATTGCCAAGGATTGATGATCTATTTGATCAGATGAAGGGTGCGACGGTGTTTTCAAAGATCGACTTGAGATCCGAGTATCACTAGTTATGGATCAAGGAGGACAACATCCCTATGACCGCTTTTAAGATGAGGTTTATACATTACGAGTTTACTGTTTTAATGTTTGGACTGATGAACACCCCAGGGGTATTTATGATTTTGATGAATGAAGTGTTCCGCGAATACTTGGACAAGTTTATCAAAGTATTCATTGACAATATTTTGATTTATTCTTGGATGATGGAGGAGTATTACGATCACTTGTTCTTGGTGCTACAGTGTCTATGAGAGAAAAAATTGTATGGGAAATTGTCTAAATGCTCGTTTTATCAAGCAAAGATTCACTACTTAGGGCATGTCATCTCTGATGAAGGTATGGTTGTGGATCCAACAAATTTCGAGGCTATTATGGAATGGTCGACACCGAAAAATGTCCTCGAAGTGTATAGCTTAATGGGTTTAGTGGGATACTATCGATGGTTCGTCAAGGGTTTTTCGAAGATAGAAAATACGATTACAGAATTGCAGAAGAAGAACAAGAAGTTTGTTTGGACCGAGATATGCGTGAGGGCATTTCAGAGGCTCAAGGAGATATTAATGACAACACCAATACTGAAGGTCCTTGACATGGATGCAAACTTCTTGGTATGCACTGATGCATCCAAGGAAGGATTAGGTGGAGTCTTGATGCAAGATGATCGAGTGATCTCTTACATGTCTAGAAATTTGAGAAGGCATGAGAAGAAATATGCCACACATGATTTGGAGTTGTTAACCATTGTGTATTCCTTGAGAGTTTGGATACACTACCTTATTGGATGAAAATTTGAACTAAAAACGGACCACTATGGTCGACAACACATCTTTAGGAAAAGCGACTTGAATGTGCGACAACAACATTAGTCATAATTGCTTAGTAAGTATGATTTAGATATTACATACATAAAGGTAACAATGAATAGAGTGGTTGATGTGTTTAGTTGAAGACCTCACTTATTTTTGGTGATGGCTCTTTAGATGAATCTACGTGAAAATATTCTAACCTTACAGTGTGACGATGACTGGTACAAAGAGGTCAAGGATTTTATCATACAAAACACAATGATGGTTCCAAAATTTGAGGGATTTACTGTGGACAATGCCGAATTATTGAGATTTAAAGGTCAAATTTATGTACCACCCAACGAAGAGTTGAGAAGTTTGATCCTAAAGGAGTCTCATAGAGGAGTATACATGACTCATCCCGGAGTCACGAAGATGAGGGAAGACCTTAAACCCTTATTCTTCTGGAAAGGAATGAAGGTATACATAGTCAACTACGTGGTCAGATGTCTAGAATGTTAGCAGGTGAAGGCTAAAAATCGACATCTGGTAGGATTACTACAACCACACGCTATTCCAGAATCTAAATGGGAGGGAATTTCGATGGATTTCATTTTTGGGTTTCCACTAACGACAAGGAGACACGACTCAATTTTTGTAGTAGTTGACACTCTGATGAAGAGTGCACATTTTATTCCTATGAGGTTGCATGGCGTTCCTAAGAGGATTATATCCGATCGAGGATCGATGTTTATTGGATGATTTTGGACTAGTTTCCAAGAGGTCTTGGGAACCCAACTTAACTTTAGTATTGCGTATCACCCGGAGACAGACGGGAAGTCTGAACGAAAAAACCAAATCTTGGAGGATATGTTGCATATGTACGTGATGGACCAAAAGAAGCATTGGGAGGAGTTCATGCCACTAGTAGAATTTGAATATAACAACAGTTATCAAAGCACCATTAAGATGGTGCCTTTGAAGTTTCTTTATGGGTGACCATGTCAGATGGCTTTGAGTTGGGATTGGCTTGAGGATAAGGTCCTGGTGGGACCTAAAGCGATCCAAGAAATGGAATATCAAATGAAAATGATAATAAAAAGGATCAAAGAAGCACAGGATCGACATAAGAGTTATGTCGACATGCATCGTGTCGATCGTAGTTACGAAGTAAGTGATCAAGTCTTTTTGCGGGTGAAACTGCATAAGAGTTCGATCAAGTTTTGAAATGGTGTTAAACTCTTTCCTAGGTTCATGGGATCTTTCACGATTGTGGAAAAGAAGGGGTCTGTGGCCTATCGACTAGCTATTCCTAATTCTTTGAGGCGTATGCACGATTGTTTTCATGTTTATGTTTTGAGACATTATGTTAGTGATCCTACAAACGTTATTGACATGAGTTCCTTGTAGGTATTAGATGAGGGTGCGGTCATGGCAGAGCCAATCCACATATTGGACCATCGCATTCAACAACTACGACGTCGAATGATATATTAGGTCAAGTTCTAGTGGGACAACTATAGTCCACATTGGGCGACCTGGGAGGATGCATATGATATGCGCCATCAATTTCCATTTTTGTTTGATATCTAGATATATGATATATTGATACACTTTATTTCGACACTTACATACTGTGAAACTTCGGGACAAAGTTTAAAACAAGAGGGGGTGTATGTAACATACCACTCTTGTGGACACTGAGCAGACTTATTCTTTGAGGACACTTGCATGCAAGTGATCTGGGTCATTGTACTATTGGCTATTTTTACTATGATTATGAGACATTGTGTATTTGATGTTATGTTATTTTTGTTATATTTACATCGACAAGCGATATTGACTGGGTTCTCCTGAGTGTGCAGGACTCTGGACGTTGAGGATGTCGAGGCATCAACGAAACCCCTTAGACTCTAGATCGAGTCAGGGAATGGATTGTTATGGTTTAAAATTTCTTGATGTGACCTATCTACATATGATTAGATATTATGATGTTCATTATTGTTGCTAACATGATTCGTTGATGGATGAAGGATAAATATATCTTTCCGACTAGACTCACATGTGGAGTAAAGGGGTCACACATGACAACTAGAGACATTGAGGGAGAGGTGTGGTAGAAACCCTACCACAATCTACTAGCACTCTTGCCATGGATAGAACTATAGGTTAACGATTACCTAGTTCACCAAGACCCATGATGCCATGTGATGCAGGAGCATCATAAACAATCAAGCGAGCATGGAGGCGAAAGACAACTGGAAAGCGCAACACACATTTTTCACGTTTTGAAAGTTTAAGGGAGAGGATATAAATGTAATAGCTAGAAGTGCATTTACATTTATGTTTGGCTGTTGAAAACAGATCGTGAGTGATTTGTTCTCATCTGTCAATGTAAAAGGCATTTAATCCCAGTTAATGAAAGTAGGTATGCTTAAATTAATAGATTAGACAGTTTAAAGAGTAGGAGGGAAAACAAATATAAACACCCTCACCATTGTATCATTGTAGTATTATACCATTAGTATAGAAACAAAGAGGAGAGCTGTAGCAGAGAGTTGAAAGGAGAAGTCCATGTACAGGAACTTTGAATTAATATATGAATCTTTGAATCAGATTTCATGGTGTTATGATGTTTTCTGTTTATACATGGTGAATGGTATGCTTACAGTTGTTTTAATCTCTCTGTTATGTATTTTCTTTAATATTGTGTTGAATATATGACTTTATGTTGAATGTTTGAAGTCAGAGAGAAAGAGAATGAGTTTCAATTGTTTCTCTTCTTGAGTTAGAGATTCATGCAAGGAGTGCAGTGAAGCATCCGCAAGGTGTGTGTTGACGAAGTTCTGAGTCATATCTCGGAAAGCTTAGGAGGGATACCATTGTTCTCATTCCAGCAGAAGTGCAAGTGAAGCATCGAAGCTGTGCAAGGTGTGCGTAGGCTAGTAGAGGCCTTAAAACTTATCAACTAAGGTTGAAGGTTGAAATATTGTTGTTGCAAGGATTGCATATAGTCGAAAGATCAAATACCCAGGAGTATTTGAACAATTGTCGTAAGGAGTGCATGTAGGAATCCCTTTAGAGACTCGAGTTTACAAGTTAAAGATCAGAAGGGATAACACCTTTGAACACTTCAAAGGAAGATGGAGATCAAAACACTTCAAGAGAAGGATGTTTGTTGTTTCACAGAGATTATCGAGGAAGAAATCGAGCAGTCAAAATTCTCCATGGATAACTTGTGAAGCCGCAAGGACCATAGGATCCAGAGAAGTTGCAGGGTGGTTACACGCAGGAAAACTCATCACCTTAGGATCTAGAATCAACATGGACTGTTGATCATGTTTTGCATAAGTCGTTGGATCATTTTGTGAACTCGGAGTTTGTGAGTTGGAAGGAGGGAGACCAAACTATTGGAGTCGCGAGTTTCGAGCTTGCAAGACGCGGAGGGAGAGATCCAGACCATGGATCAAAGTAACAGGAGAACCGTCAGATTTGAATCTACATGGAATATCTCATATCATGAATAAGGAGGGCAAACCAAATCCTTTGGTTGCGTGGATTCCCGAATAACGAGAAGTAGGAGCAACCGCTTCGCTATATCATGTATTGGTATCTCGAAGGTTGAAGGAAGTCAATTTCAATTGCAAAAGTCGCGAGCTTACGAGTTGCAAGGGCTCGTGCAACATGTGGCACATCCTCTTGGTGGGACCCACATGGTTTACAGGTGGTGTGAGAATAAGACACTCAGAGAGAGGAAGAAGTAGTGACAGGTGGTGAACACATGTCGTTCGAAAAGGGAGTTAACACCCTGGTTGACTTCTCGTGCTTTGGGATCTTGTAAGAAAGAAGCACAAGGGTTCAACATCAGAAATCTCAAAGTTGTGAGTTCTGAGGGTTTTTTAAGGAGTCAAACCTTCATTGGCTTTCGCGTCTCGGAATCTCGTAAAAGGAGTGCCCGTAGATTCAACCGTTCAACTTGCGAACCTGCGAGTTGTGAGAGAGACTAGCATTTAGCTCTAGCCAGTGGTTATGCACGGAGGGAACTAATAAGAAAGAGCCATACCCATCACATCTCGGGTATCGGCGTTTGGAGAGGAGAAGTTGAGGGTCTTCAACCCACGAACACGCGAGTTGCGAAAGGCGCTTGTGCAAGGACCTATGGATCGAAATTGTTAAAGGTTTCGGTAGGGAGCCAAAGAAGCCACTTCAGCTTAAGGAGAATTTAGAACAATCCTGCATAGATCTTGGCCCGAGGGTCAGGATCTGCATCAAGTGGTATCAGAGCTTGACTATGTTTGTATATTGCAGACAGAGGGAGTGAGGGGAGAAAGAGTAATCTGATACACATCAGAGCTGCAAAATGAAGTCTTTGATTTCTATAGCAGAGAGAACAAGGGAATATTTCTCAGCCATGCCACCGAGAAGAAGAGATAGGCCAGTGGTGATGCCTGATCCGACAGTGGAAAGAGAAATGCGTGAACTACATGCTAGGCTTGATGCCATGGAAACAACACAGAGGCGCACAGTCGACGTTGGGGATATCAGCGAGGCTAACAGTGAAAATGAAGTTGGACACGAAGGAGAAGAAGTCACAATCGAAGATGCTGCAGACGAACGCCTATTCAGGGTTGTTGCAAGGATAGGTGCCAGAGAAAAAATGGACATTCCAGTATACGAAGGAAACCTGGATGTTGAAAAGATTCTAGACTGGATTAGAGCTCTGGATAAAAACTTTGACTATGAGGATGTCGAGGAAGATAAGAAGGTCAAACATGCTATCACCAGACTTAAAGGGCATGAAACACTATGGTGGGATGAATTGCAGGTTGACAGACGTTGCAAAGGCAAGCAAAAAATCAAGAGTTGGGATAAAATGGTTGTGAAGATGAAAGCCAAATTCATACCCAAATATTATCAAATCACTCTATTTCGGAGGATGTAGAATTTGAGACAGAAGTTGATGTCAGTGAAAGAATACACTGAAGAATTCTACAAGATAAACATCAAGGAAGGTCATCGAGAAAGCGATGATGAAAAGGTTTCCAGGTACATGAATGGCCTGAGATATGACATTCAATATGAGATGAGCATGATGATCATTCAAAATGTGGAAGATGCTTATCAGATGGCTCTGAAAGCTGAAGAGAAGTTGGGCTGAATGCAAGGTCAAAGAGGCCGAGGTAGAAGTCAAGCCAAAGGCAAGACAATTGCCCAAGACAGAACTCAGAAATCTAAAGAAGAGGGGAAGAAACCTCAAACTCAACATGAGGGAGGAGGAAGCTCACAGAGAGGGTAGTATGCTAATAAAAATACTTTTCCTCGAGATAGAGGAAGAGAAACAGGTCGAGGAGGTGAAGTGAAATGTTTTGTCTGTGGGGGAAACAGACATAAATCTTATGAATGTCTAGACAGAAAGAAATATGGTTGTGAGACTCACATTGTCGAAGCTCAAGGATATAATATTGAGGCATAAGATGTTGAGGGTGGAAGATCCTTAATGATGAGGAAAGTTCTCTTAATGCCAGAAAAGGAGGTAGAGAACCCAGCCCAAAGGAACAGTCTGTTTCAGGCTGCTTGCAAAACAAAAGACAGAGTATGCAAAGTCATTGTGGACAGCGGTAGCATAAACAATCTCATTTCTATATAGATGGTAGAAAAGCTGGAGCTGGAGACTATTGTACATCCAAGCCCATATAGAGTTTCATGGTTACAAAA
Source organism: Picea mariana (assembly GCA_032191745.1). NCBI lineage: Eukaryota > Viridiplantae > Streptophyta > Pinopsida > Pinales > Pinaceae > Picea > Picea mariana. The sequence goes on along the minus strand of JASDQU011402559.1, from coordinate 73,181 downwards.
AGGACATTAGGTAAATGTCACTAAACAATGTTTAGTTGAATTTAAAATAGGAGAATATAAGGATGTAATATTATGTGATGTCATTTCCATGGATGTTTGTCATTTATTGCTGGGTAGACTGTGGCAATATGATAGGAATGTGGTTCATGATGGGAGAAAGAACACATACACCCTGGAGAAAAATGGGAGAACACATATGTTGTTGTCGGCCAAGGACAAAGAGGTGAGACCAGAGGTGAGCAAAACCGTACTTCTCATGAGTGGGAAGGAACTTCGTAAGGAGGTTAAGGAGAAGGAAGACACACAATTTATTGTGATCAGGAAGCCTAGAATTGTTTTGACCAATACAAGGATAGATGATTTACCAGAAGAAATCCAGGAGTTGTTGGAAGAATTTGCTGATATAGTAGTGGATGAATTACCTCGTTTGTTACCACCTATCAGAAGTATAAGCCATCACATGGATCTTATACCTGGAGCTAGTTTACCAAACAAATCCGCGTACAAGTTGACACCGCAGGAGAATGAAGGAGTCAAGAGACAGGTCCAGGATTTAATGGACAAAGGATTGATTAGAGAGAGCTTTAGTCCATGCGTTGTTCCAACAGTACTTAGCCCAAATAAATATGGAGGATGGAGAATGTCTACAGACTCAAGGGAGATCAATAATATCACCATCAGATATAGATTTCCATTGCCAAGGATGGATGATTTGATGGATTCCTTGAGTGGAGCAAGATTTTTTTCAAAGATTGATTTGAAAAGCGGATATCATCAAATTCGCATAAGAGAAGGTGATGAATGGAAGACAACATTCAAGACGAATGAGGGGCTATACGAATGGATTGTCATGCCATTTGGATTAACAAATGCACCTAGTACTTTCATGAGGTTGATGAATGAAGTCCTGAAGGATTTCATAGGGAAATTCGTCATTGTATATATTGACGATATATTAATTTTCAGCAAGATGGAAGCAGAGCACTTAAAGCATTTAGTTGCAGTGATGAGGAGGTTACAACAAGAGAAATTGCTGATAAATATGAAGAAATCATCATTTACGAGGACATAACTCATTTATTTGGGTTTTGTTGTCTCTTCAAATGAGATGAAGATGGATCTGGAGAAGGTGAATGCAATCAAGAATTGGCCATCACCGAAAAGTGTGTTTGAAGTTTGAAGCTTCCATGGTTTGGCAAGTTTCTACAGGAAATTCATCTAAAATTTCAGTGGAATTAGCACACCGATGATGGATATGGTGAAGAAAAGACACAAATCTTTCTGCTGGACAGAGGAAGCAGAGAAGAGTTTCAACCTACTGAAGAAGAATATCACTGAGCAGCCAATTTTGGTTTTTCCAAATTTCAACAAGACATTTTAGGTCAAGTGTGACACTAGTGGATTTGCAATAGGAGCAGTCTTGAGCCAAGACGATAGGTCGATCACATACTTCAGTGAGAAACTAAATGAAGCAAAGGTTAAATACTCCACATATGATAAGGAATTCTATGCGGTCATACAAGTGTTGAATAAATGGAGACATTATTGGGTTCCTAAAGAGTTTGTTTTGTACAGTGATAATCATGCTTTACAATTCATGACTCAACAGGAGAAGTTGAACCAAAAACATGTTAAATGGGTTGAATTTATGCAGAATTTTACTTTTGTAACTAAGCATATTTCTAGAACTGCTAATAAAGTTGCTAATGCTTTGAGCAGGAAATGTTTGCTTATGTAGGAATTCAAAGTCAAAACTTTGGGTTTTGATAACCTCAAAGAAATGTATAGGGATGACCCATATTTTAAGGAAGCATATGAGGCATATGAGAATCCAGTTCTCAGGGATAGAACCCAATGGACTGAATATATTATCCATGATGGATTATTATTCAGGGGCAATCAGTTATGTATTCCAAAATTCTCCATGAGGAAGAACCTATTGAAGGAAAAACACATTGGAGTATTGGTCGAACACTTCGGTCATGATAAGACATTCTCAAAATTGAATGGCTCATATTTTTTTCCAGGGATGAGGACAGATGTCACGAAATTTGTGGATAGATATAGAATTTGTTAGCACACAAAAGGAAAAAGGTAGAACACATGGTTATACCAGCCATTACCCATACCAGAAAGGCCGTGGGATGCAGTGAGCATGGATTTTATATTGGGACTACCAAGAACACAAAGAGGCTATGATTCGATCTTTGTGGTAGTCGATAGATTTTCCAAGATGGCACATTTCATACCATGCCAGAAAACTAGCGACACAACTCATATTGTGAACCTGTTTTTCAAGGAAGTCGCCAGACTTCACGGCTTGCCAAGGAGTATAGTTTCTGATCGAGATACTAAGTTCATGGGACATTTCTAGAGGACTTTATGGAGGAATTTGGGGACAAGTTTGTCATTTATCTCAGCGTATCATCCTCAAATGAATGGGTAGACAGAAGTTGTAAGCAAGAGCTTAGGATATTTGCTAAGGAGCCTAGTGACTGAACACCACAGTCAATGGGATCATATTCTGCCACAGGTGGAATTTTCTTACAATGATTCAATCAATAGAAGCATAGGGCAAAGTCCATTCCAGATTATATATGGAATGAAGCCAAGGGGAGTTTCTGAATTGAAAGATTCAGAACAAAATGAATTTAGGAGTGCTAGTGCAGAAGCAATGAAGGAGCTTCACAACCAAGTCAAGGAGTGATTTCATAGTTCAAGCCAAGAATATAAGCGCAGAGCAGATCAACATAGGCGAGAACTTCAATTTGAAGTTGGTGATCTGATTCTTGCACATCTGAGGAAGGAAAGGTTCCCAAGAGGAGCATATAATAAGCTAAATATGAAAAAGATTGGACCATGCAAGGTCATGAAGAAACTTGGGCAAATGCATATGATATTGAATTACCCAATGGGGTCGAAAGTTCACCGATATTCAACATTGCATATTTGTACCCTTACAGAGTTGAAGAAGGAGCAGAGGAGGAACAAAAATAAGTTCAATGGACAAAACAGATGCCTGTAACTGAAAAGCCACAGATGGAAAGCATAATTGACAAGAGGATTAACAAAAGGACCAGAAGGAAAGAGTATTTTGAATACTTGGTCAAGTGGAAAGGACATCCAATTGAAGATGCCAGCTGGGAAGATGAAGCAGAAATTCAAAAGCATGTACAAACCGTGAAAGAGCTCATGAACAGGAGTTCATGAAAATTTTCAAGCAATGGAGTATGATGCAGGAGCATTTCAAATAGTCAAGAGAACGTGGAGGCGAAAGACAGCTGGAAAGCGCAACACCCATTTTTCACATTTTGAAATGTTTTGAAAGTTTAAGGGAACATATATAAATGTAATAGATAGAAGCATATTTACATTTATTTCTGGCTGTTGAAAGCAGATCGTGAGTGATTTTCTCTCATCTACCAATGTAAAAGGCATTTAAGCCTAGATAATGAAAGTAGGTAGGTTTGAATTAATAGATTAGACAGTTTAGAGAGTAGGAGGGAAAACGGATATAGACACCCTCACCATTGTATCATTGTAGTATTGTACCATTAGCATAGAAAAGAAGAGGAGAGTTGTAGCAGAGAGTTGAAAGGAGAAGTCCATGTAGAGGAGCTTTGAATTAATATATGAAGCTTTGAATCAGATTTCATGGTGTTATGATGTTTTCTGTTTATACATGGTGAATGGTATGCTTACAGTTGTTTTAATCTCTATGTTATGTATTTGCTTTAATACTATGTTGAATGTATGACTTTATGTTGAATGTTTGAAGTCAGAGAGAGAGAGTATGAGTTTCAATTGTTTCTCTTCCTGAGTGAGAGAAGTTCCTACAAGGAGTGTAGTGAAGCATCCGCAAGGTGTGCATTGATGAAGTTATGAGTCGTACCTCACAAAGCTCAGGAGGGATACTGTTGTTCTCATTCCAGCAGAAGTGCAGGTGAAGCACCGAAGCCGTGCAAGTTGTGCGCAGGCTAGTCTAGGCCTTAGAACTTATCAACTAAGGTTGAAGGTTTAAAGACTGTTGTTGCAAGGAGTGCACAGAGTCGAAAGATCAAATACCCAGGAGTATTTGAACAATTTCCACAAGGAGTGCGTGCAGGAGTCCCTTTAGAGACTCGAGTTTATATGTTAAAGCTCAGAAGGGATAACACCTTTGAACACTTCAAAGGAAGATGGAGATCGAAACACTTCAAGGGAAGGACGTTTGCTATTTCACAAAGATTCTCGAGGAAGAAATCGAACTATCGAAATTCTCCGTGGAGAAATTGTGAAGCCACGAGGACGATAGGATCTAGAGAATTTTCAAGGTGGTTAGAGGTAGGAAAAATCATCACCTTAGGATCCATAATCAACGTGGACCATTGATCTTGTTTTGCATAAGTCGTTGGATCATTTTGCGAACTCAGAGTTCATGATTTGGAAGGTGGGAGACCAAACTCTTGAAGTCGTGAGTTCCGAGCTTACGAGAAGCAGAGGGAGAGATCCAGACTGTGGATCAAAGCTGCAAGAGAACCATCATATCTGAATCTATGTGGAATATCACATATCATGAATAAGGAGGGCAGACCAAATCCTTTGGTTGCACGGATTCTTGAATAGCGAGAGGTAGGAGCAACCTCTTCATATCACGTATCGAGATCTCAGAGGTTGAAGGAAGTCAGTTTCGATTGGAAAAGTTGCGAGCTTGCGAGTTGCAAGGGCTTGTGCAACACATGGCACATAAACTTGGTGGGACCCGCATGGTTGACAAGTGGCATGAGAATAAGATGCCTGGAGAGAGAAAGAAGTAGTGACAGGTGGTGGACGCGTGTCGTTCTAAAAGGGAGTCAACACCCTGGTTGACTTTTTGTGCTTCAGGATCTTGTAAGAAAGAAGCACAAGGGTTCAACATCATAAATCATGAAGTTGCGAGTTCTAAGGGTCGCTAAAGGAGTCAAACCTTCATTGGCTTTCGTATCTCTGAATCTCATAAAACGAGGGCCCGTAGATTCAACCATTCAACTCGTGAACCTGTGAGTTGCGAGAGAGACTAACATTTAGCTCTAGTTGGTGGTTACGCGTGGAGGGAACTAATAAAAAAGATCCATACCCATCGTATCTTGGGTATCGACATTTGGAGAGGAGAAGTTGAGGGTCTTCAACCCACGAACACGCTAGTTATGAAAGGCACTTGCACAAGGACCTTTGGATCAAAATTGTTAAAGGTTTCGGCAGGGAGCCAAAGAAGCCCCTTCGGCTTAAGGAGAATTTAGAACAATCCTGCGCAGATCTTTTCCCGAGGGTCAGGATCTGCATCACCATGAGGGAAGACTATGATAGTTTCTCATAATTATTCTAAGGGGCACACAATAAGCTAGGCTCCTTATTCCTTAGAGGCCCTTAGTCTCCCACAAGATCACCTGACGGAGTATTGACTCTAGGGGTTTGATGTCTACCAAATAAAATAGAAAGAGGCAAGTGGCACCCTTAGAGAATGTAGTGCGTCTTGAAGGGAACATCGCTCAAAGAAAATGAAAAGAGGTGAGTGGCACCCTTGGAGCACATAGTGCATCCTGAAGGGCACATCATGATTTTAACTATGATAAGTTAATAAATCTAGTGCCTAGAAAACTATGCCTTCTTGGGACCTGATCGACCTTAAAATAGATGATGGTATAAGTAAATTTTAATAACTAAAATTTCCCTTAAAAATTGTCTTCTAACCTAGTGAAATTAAAACCTAGGTCTAAGTAGAACATGTGGATAAAGAAAAAACTATATAAACATGCAACAAGAAGGAGGGTAAGAAATTCAATCTTTAATTATTAAATTAAAAATTATAATGGAGGATTAAATTTATTAAAAGGGTAAATGGTTGTTTTTATCTACTCTTGCTAAATTGATTTTTAGTTAAAAAGGAAAAAGTGGGAAACTTAAAAGAAAAGGAAACTTAAAGAAAAAGGGGAATGTCCAACTTAGTAAGGAATCTAGCCTTTGGGACTTTCTATTTATGAACTCAACTAGAAAATAAGTAATGCGTAAGTCATTTAATAATTGTAAGGGAATTTTGAGACATCGAGGAGCATTTTTAGGAATTCTTTTAGGTGGTTGAGGGAAATAGGAATAGTTAATTAATTAATAAAATTGAGTTTTTGGTGCAACTAGGGGATAGGGAGACATGTGTACGAGGGAGGTTTTTCCTAATTAATTAAATGAAAAAGGAATCTAATGAATATTTGGGAAACTAATGAATAAGAAACTCTATAAAAGAGATGGCGGAGGAGGAGTATGGAAATTTGTCTTGCATAATACTATGTTGTTGAAATTTATCTTGATTGAGTTTTCACTTATGGGAGTTGGGATACCCAGCTCGGGTAATGAGTGGTAGCTCGACCTTGCGAGGCGAGATGGGTGCTATCATTCTATGGTATTGTGTGTGTGGCCCCTTTGTGGCTTGGGGGCTCAGGGAGGAGAATAGTACCCGTAGCGTTGGCTGGGAGGTACCGGTGAGGTCACATCGATTGACAAGTGGGAGCTGGAAGGAGCGCGCATGGGACATCGGCTTAAGAGTGTTCACAATTGTCTACGGTACGCATGTGTAATTTTGTTGAAAGGTAGTTAAATTCTGTTTTTGTGCCTTCAGTTAGGGTACTTCTATTGTGTTAAATTTCTATTGTATTCTGTGTGTAATATTGACAAAGTATCTGTGAACTTGAATGGTTATTTTGTGTTTGGTTTCATATTTTCCCAACGAATTTGTTTTCAAGATCCCATCATTTTATGATCATATATTTCATAGTTATCCCATCCCTATGCTAACTGTACTTACTGATTCGATTTCTAAGGGTGAAACCCATGCCATGATTCAATGGTTACAACTGATTTTTTTTTTCACCTTCTTCTCTGCGTTTTTTTATAATCTTTAATACAAAGAGAATTGTGTTTTTATTTTTTGTTCCTTTATCCTTTAAGTTATTAGTTCGTGCCTGAGCATTTGGCCAGGAGTCGAATAGACTATCTTTCACTATGGTGTTAAAGATTTAGAGTAAAATGCCCTGCTTTCCTATGCATGGATAATAAGTGTAGGATAATTTCTTTGCCCAGAAAGAATTCTCTCCTGGGTGTTTATCATCTTCATCGCTCTGTGATTAATGTTGTGATGAACTCTCTGCATTTCATTTTAATTTTCCTACAAATCCATTGCTCGTACATCAAATTTTCCTCTTGATTGTTCTGCGATTATTGTGTTTTACTCTTTTCACATTTTATCTCTCAGCCTCAAAATCAGACTCGTCTCTAGGCCATAATCAAAACCTTTTCCTTCTTCATGTATTGTATGTCAAGGGGGAATGATTATCTGCGCTTCAAAAAGATCTTTTTGATCCATTCCTTAATGGCACTAGCGGTTGACTCTACTGATCTACCATTAAAATGTGCCTTAAAATACTTGCCCATCATTTAAATGGATGCTTGACAGGAAAACACCATGATTGGATTTGGATTGGAATTGACCGTACAGTTCAGAGTTCCACTTGTCAACTCTATTGCACATGTCTTCGAGCCAAAACTATAACTTCTCCCTTCCACCAAGTTTATGTTTTCTTGTTGTATTTTGATTTGGAATGTTTCTTAATGTGTTTAATTCTAAGAAACTCATTTGTTGTATAACACATTCACTGAATAACGCATTTGTTGTATAAAGTTTTTTCCGAATAATGTTTTTGTTGTATAGCGTTTTTTTTAAATGATTGTGGAATAGCATTTTTTTTACGCTTGTTGTACAAACTAATTGGCTCCTCAATCTTTGTTGTGTAATGTTTTCTTAAAACAATATGATGAACAACGCATTATTTTTATCACCTAAATTTTTTCTCTTAAACCGTCGTCTGTGGCATCACAACAATGCGTCCCAGAATTGAGCGGTTTGCCTGGTGTCGATTTTCCCTTAGGCAACGATTAGCTTTTGAATTTCAGTTTTACTACACAAAAAAAATTGTTACTATTATATTTTAGTTATTATTACACAAAAAATTCTATTGCTAATTGAATTGCAGCTATTACTACACAGAGATGTTATTGCCATTGAATTCTAGTTATTAATACACCGAGATTATATCGCTATCTAAATTTAAATTAAAAAATACACAGAGATTTATTATTATCCATGTCTGTAATGCAACATTTAATGCTACAAATTATACTCTTACCCCACAGATAATTGTTACTTCTATAAACTTGGACTATTTTTGGGTTTTTGGTAGCTGGAATACGACCGGGGTCTATTATGGGGGATTACACATAAAATTATGTATATTATGAAACCGTAGCATCAATTACCTTGCCAATAATTTCCGCTGTCTTTTCATATTTCTGCAAAAAGGTTTATATAGGTTATTATTGTTTATTGCCTACCAATTTTTTCTAGGAAAACTTTTCTATAGAATCCTTTCATGGAATTTGTTCAATTCTAGATTATAGTAGAATTGTTAGAATGAATTTATAATAGAGTTTGATAGACTAAATTTAATTTCCATATTATAATAGAGTCTAATGGATTTATTTTAAATTCTGGATTATAGCAACATTGATGGAATTCATTTTAAATTCTGGATTATAGCAGAGTTGATAGAATTTATTTTAACTTCTAGGTTATAATAAAGTTGATGGAATTTATTTCAACTCTAGAGTATAGTAGAATTGTTGCAATGAAATTATAATAAAGATTATGAAGGGATCGTTCTTAAATAAGAAATGGAATCTTCTAATCGACTCGTCTAGTCTTGTTCTTAATGAAGGATAAATTAGATAGAAGTCCCCATTCTATGGTATGGTTCCTTTCTTTGATTGAGTTGGAAAAGATAAGAAAATATAGATAGTCATTGTATTATTAAAACCTTGAATGGAAAGTATGATGATATCGAAAGATTGTTATACGTTTTTATTGTAGTTAGAGACCGGTACTATATGCGATGATTGAGTCCTTGACGATAAATTTATTATTGAATTACATCTAGATGTTGAACAATTGAAGGTATTGTGTAGTCACCCAACATCTTATGTTTCCTGAATGTTAGAGCGCCTTTGTCTAACGATGTTGTATAATGTATGAGTGTGCAAGTAGGATTTCATGCACGGGGGATTTTATGTTGGGTGGAAGTTTTAGACTTATTTTGTTTGCACTTGGGTTCCTGGCGTACCTGTCGCAAGGTGGCTGCATGGATCATTGTGTGCATTAATTGATAAGCACATATGAAACCTGGCTTAGGGTTATACGCCTCCTGAGAGGATTGTAGTCCGTTTTATATTTTCCATCTGTTGTTTATCACATGTTTCGTCAAGTTGCATGATGTGCCAGTATGTTGGGTCATTTTTGTCTATTTCTTGAAACGTACGTTGTGTTTGTCTTCAAGTTGTGTTTATTAATTGTTGTCGTTGTTACTTTTCTGCTTACAAAAAAATTAAAAATTGCACTTGCTTTGCATTGCCTGTAGTTGTAACGATAGTGGTCATTACACTGGCGAAAGATAGAGCAAAGACAAAAGAATTTTATAACCTATAATCTAAAAATTAAAGTAAATACTCCATATCCCATCCTCCTCTTAGAAACAATCCTCTCCCCCATTGAGAGCATAGCTATGCATAGATACCTAATGTATAAGAACAAGTTAAACAACATGGAATACAAGAGGATTCCTAACATTGCTTCAAAATCAAACCATAACCACCATCGACACAAGCGAGGATGGCATAAAGATGCTTGATCTTGGATAAACTATTGGGGAATTATGGAAGACACCACTTTTCAGAATAAAGATACTAGTAAAAAAAACGTCAAATCAAAATTTAAGGAGAAAGTGGTGTGATAAAGATTTAGAGGAAAAAATAAAATTAAGATATTATAAATATGTAATCAACCCTAATCTAGAATATCAAAATTATCTATCTATTTTTCCAAGTGTAAAGAAAAAAAATAAGCATTGCTAATATAAGAACACATTCTCACGAGCTCCATAGTGAAACTGGGCGTTGGTCAATTCCTAAAACGCCATGGGATGAAAGAGTGTGTCACCTTTGTGACACTAAGAAGGTTGAATTTAAAAATAACTTTCTCTTAGATTGTCCAGTCTATACCCATATTAGATCTCATTTTCAAAATATTTGTCACACTACCAACCTTCCTAACCTCTTAATGCAACAAAAGTATGGTGATCTTGGAAATCTTCTCTTAATGCTTTTCGAGCACAATTTCTTTTTTCTAAAGAATAACAAGTAATCAATTAACCTTTTAAGGTTCGATAGACCAATTTGGTCTTAGTGGACGTTAATGATCATCATCATAATCAATTTCAATTGGGTTTAGCTTGGATGGTTGTTAGCCCTTGACCAAGTTTTGGAGATCCTTGGTCAGGCTTGACTTATTTTGGGACTTCGATAGGCTTTCGAAGATAGAGCCCAAGTCGAAGAAGATATTGCGAGATCTCGACCCCTTTTCAGGTATTTTTTGGTTTTGGGCTTATGTAATGGGAATGGGATATCATCCCATGGGTTTTCCCATGTTTAGGCCCATTTTGTAATGTATAAATAGAGAGCTAGGTGATGTAATAAGTAGTTCGATCTATGTTATTGAAGGGGGAAAGTGTGAGAGTGTGCTAAGTGTTAAGTGTTGATTTCTAAGTGCAAGTGGTAATTGTACATGCTTTTTCCATACTGTGTGAGACTTGCAGAGCTAAGTGCTAGTTGTTGTAAGATACTGTGGAAGGATTTGTGTTGTACTTCAGGGAAGGAGGATCTAGTGAGGTGCTCATATCTCTTGTCCTCTACAAAGTAAGATATCATGTCTCTGTGCATGTAGAATATTGACACAAATAAATAAATAATAAGATTTGGTGGATTTATCCCCAGGGTGGGGGTGAACCCCGTATATCCCGTGTTGTGATTGCTATGTGCTTTATGGTTGTTCTCTTATTTATGTGGTTAAATTCTTAGTGTGATGATGTTTGTTAGATGAATCTGATATGGTAGCTTAGTGTTGAATAAGGTGAATAAATGCTAGATCTGATCTATGTTGGTATGCTTAGTGCTTTATTATATTGGATCTATGTGAATACTGCATTGACCTATTGTTAGGGTTTAGCTGCACTGTAAACTAAGGATGAATATTAACGAATTTTAACTGCTAAGTTCTTTGTTAAGGTGTTGTAATCACATGTTTGTATCCAAGCTAAAGTTGCAGACATTGGAGTCCTACAACCACCCCTACCTCTACGTCGGATGAGACTTCATTTGCTTCGCAGGTGTTGTCGAAAGGGACGGTAGTTAGGGTTTTGTTGGTGAGTTGTTGTAGCATTGAACCCTGGGTCTACTCCTATGCCAACAAATGGTTCTGTTGTCGGGACCTAAAACTATGATTGCTAGGAACTGAAGGAAAGAAAGAAAGCTTTGTGAGTAGATCTGTTGCCTTAGTGTGCAGTATTCTACTTGACCTGTAAAGCTCTATGCTAAGAAGAGAAGTCAGATCGAAAGAAAAGAGGTAAGATCTCAAATATTTTTGCTCTGATAAAAATAAGAATAGTGAAAGTTTTAGATCCTGAAGCTTTGTGCTCTATTGAAAGTAAGATTAGTGGAAATTTTTGTTTCAAGAATATGAATCTAGGTATGTTTGATAAATGTTATCTTAGTCTAAAAACTAGGGTATAGTTAGATGAAAGAAGTTTTGATATGAGTAGATCTGATAGAACTAATGAAAGATATGTTATTCCTATGCATAGAAAGAATGTTTGGACTAACAAATGGACGCAGGATCTTAGAAAGAATTTTTTGCAGGTTAGCTACTATGATCCTAGTGCACAGCATAGAAAAGGCTGGGGATCATTTAAGAAAAAAAGAGGATTAACCCTTTGTTACAGTTTTGGAAGATTGGGACATCTTGCTAAGGAATTCCCTGGAAGAAGACCTAGTTGTATTTGTTGTAAAGCTATAGACCATGAAGTTTTAGATTGCCCTAGAATGATTGCTAAGATTGACAAAATGAATATGAGATAACAAAACCCTGAGGAAGGCAAGGATAATTTTAGGGGCTAAATTTCACTCATGGGATAATTTTACATGTTTTTTCCCAAAAAAAGATTCGCTATTCTAAAAATGATTCACCCAAATTCTATTGGATCAAATTATTTTACCTTAAAAATCGCCAAAAGTTTATACAAATTATATAAAATACTTAGAAATTTGAATCTGTTTACAAAAATATCGCCAAACATTTATAGTTTTCATATGAAGGATTAGTAATATTCACCAAGCTTTCTACATTTTAAAATAAATTTCCATACTTAAAATCATCCCTAGAGGAAGGTCACAAAACTAAGACCATGGTAGAACCCTAGACATAATCAGAGATTGTACTGTTGCAACTGAAAAAAACCCTAAATGATCACATAGATATCAACTTATCAGAGATATTCAAAGAAAAATAATGCATAGAAGAAAGCATAGGACACTTCGACATAGACTGTGTTCTGGATGAGGAAACACAGGTAAATATCATGATAGAACTTGGGAAGATTTAGGAAATCTTGATACGAATCCTTCATTGGGAGGAATAGGATTATTTAGGGGAAAGCTAATAACCCTTTGTGGAAGAATCACCCAGGTATCTATGAGTTCTCATGGATCTTCGACAGAGGAATATTTTGAGATTGTTAAATTCATTGAGAACATCGCTCCATTTAATATGTTATTAGGAAAAACCTGGATCGAGAAAGATCATACCAAAAGAAAAGAAGATGAGATCCTAGAATAGAAAAAGAAGGAATTAAAAGATTTCATGACTAGGAAGATAAACACTTGGTTGCAGAACATGAGAACAGATTGAAGCTACTGAGAACTAGAAACTTGTATCACGAAGTTGAAAGAACACAAGAAGACTCACAGACGAGTAGAGAACCTACCAGAGATAGAGAATCAATATTACTCTCTAATCCTATGAAAGAATCTCAACAACGCGAAGCTATTATGACAAAAGAATACAAGAATCAAAATGGAAAAAGGAATATCGAGACGAAGTTCACCAAGAATAAGGCTAGAGAACTCAGTAAGAAGAGAGAAAAGGTCGAAAAGTTACAGAAGTTCCCAGAGGGAACTTCACGGAAGGAGGATTTGCAAAATTGAAACTTTGTTAGGATATTGGAACAACACCCCATGGCACTTCGCCATGGTGAAGAGATATGACCGCTGGAAGCATTATAACCATTGGACCTATGTTCCAGAATGGTTAGAACAACAATTATGAACAAAAATCTCACCATCAGACCGTTGGAACCATGCCTCAACGAACAAAGCTGCATTGATGGAAAGCTTCTTATCCATTAGAGAGATCCGTTACATCGTGTCTACTTAGTCCATCGACTATTGCACCGAGAACACTTTTGTGAATTGTATCAGATCTAACAAGAGAACCCATTGCTACCATGCTGTGCTTAGTAAGATCGACACTGATTCTATTTCTTTGAGCACTCATCCATCCACCTGAGTTTTTCGATCAAGAGCGTGCATGTCAGACGATATTAGCGCTGTGGAAAGGTCAGTCAAGGAAGTTGTAATTGATATCATGGCCAAGAGAGTGATGTCTACAAGTATTGAAGCTTCATCAATGCAAGGAGTACAAGCCTATCCATTGAATGCTCATGGATCTGGACCATCCCGACCAACAAGAGAGAAGAGAACCAAGCACAGAGATGATCTAGAAAACGTGAAGTTAATCCCAACCATCTTACCCGACTACATGCCACCTCTATCCGACGCGGTGAGTCATGACAGTTGTTGGAAAAAATGTAACAAAGAACGAATGGCATGAGTACAAGAAGAATGTACAAAGGATTGTTAGCATATTTACAGGCAGCGTATACTTGTCATTGATGGCAAGTACAGTAGTGGTGATGGCTTGAGTACAATAGCGATGATCATTTGAGCAGTGATAATTGGGGAAGAACATCAACTGTGTTTGTTGGATCTCTTTCTGAATTCCTGATGGCCATTAGATCTGAATGAAGACAAGAAGAGCACACTGAAAAGGAGGATCGTGTGTTGGAAATGTCAAAGAAACAATGCAACAGGAATCCCGATTTCTCGATATGAAAAATCCCAGCGTAATCTGAGCCATCAAATCAAGATCACATCTGAACCGTTGATCGGAGTTTCGAGGATCACGTGTTGGAAATGTCTAAGAAACAATGCAACAGAAATCCTGATTTCTCGATATGAAAAATCTCGGCTTAATCTGAGCCGTCAAATCAAGATCACATCTGAACCGTTGATTGGAGTTTCGAGGATCGCGTGTTGGAAATGTCAAAGAAACAATGCAATAGGAATCCCAATTTCTCGATATGAAAAATCTCGACGTAATCTGAGCCGTCAAATCAAGATCACATATGAACCGTCGACCTGACTCATGTCAGCAGACCACATCAGCTAGGAACACGTGTCACAACCAGGTAATGACAAGAGTCAGACTGATTCAACATTTCAGGCACATGTAAGTCACGAATTAGAGTGACACGTGGCAGTATTCAACACATGTCAATCCACGTGTGATGTCAGCAGATAGACACCTTGTCGGAGTTTCAGGGATCGAGAGTTGGAGATGTCAAAGTTTTTTTAACATCAGGAATCCCGATTTCGCGATATGTGAAATCACGATTTAATCGCAATCGTTGAATAGAGATGTGATCTGGACCGTTGATCCAACTCCTTATCGGAGTTTCATGAATTGCAAAATCAAGAGGAAAAGAAAACAATGCAACAAGAAATGTGAAATTGCGATATGTGAAATCGCGATTCAATCGCAACCGTCAAGTCAAGATCAGACCTGGACCGTTGATCTGAATTCTTCACGAAGTTTCAGGGATAGGGATTTGTAAGTGACAAAAACTCTGAACGCCAAGAGTGCCAAAATCGTGATGTGTGAAATCTCGATTGGATCTGAACCGTCAGATCAAGAAATGATCTAGACCATTGATCTGACATCTTCATGGAGTTTCGGGGATCGAGATTTGTAAGTGACAAAAACTCTGAATTCCAAGAAAGTCGAAATCGCGATGTGTGAAATCTCGATTGGATCTGAACGGTCAGATCAAGAAATGATCTGGACCGTTGATCTGACATCTTCATGGAGTTTCAGGGATCGAGATTTGTAAGTGACAAAAACTATGATAGCAAGGAATGTCGAAATCCGATTTAAAGGGAAGATTTATAAAGTTCATCCAATGGTGTGGATAAACTTGAATGTGATCGGAGGGTTACGGTTCTTTCTCATAGATTAACTTTTCAGTTACAAATCTGTTAGTGAAATGGACTCATCATTCCCAATCAGTTGGCATTTCAGTTTCTTAGACAGTTGTCGTCATTTTGCCTAAGGAGTTGGGAAGTTGAACCATCATGTTCGTGTGTATAAAAGAAGATGAAACAGACTGTGTCGGGTTGGTTGTTCTGTAAGTGAAAAAGAATGAAACTGTAAGAATAGATAAGAAGAGGATGTGCAGGAGGAGATTGAGCATATGTGAAGTGTGAGATGAAATGTAGAGAAGAATAACAGATTGAGTTGAAGAAGAGCAGAATGAGAGCACGAGTTGATGCAGAGCATACCTGCTGAACAGATAGAGGAAGAGAAGAGTAGAAGAACAGTGTGCAGAAGATCAGATTTACAGAACAAAGAAAGATTGGTAAGAACTGATTTATCTGTAAAGTTGAATGTTTATTTAGCCATTGATATTCTAGGGAGGTTGGGAGGTGCTTGGGAGGACTTTTGTCCTCAGAGGTTCAAGTGGAAGCTTGAACAANTGCTTCCATTCAGTTGGTGTTGGAACATTCAAGAAGTTGGTGTTTCCATCCAGTTAGTGTTGGAATATTTAGGGAGTTGGTGCTTCCTTCTAGTGGGTGCTAGACAAACCAGAGAGTTGGTGCTCTCAAACAAGTTGCAACTTGTAAAACAGAGGTTGTAGCCTCACATTGAGTTGGTGCTCAATTATAGATGATGTACATAACTTAAAAGACTGCCTATCATTTCGAAGAAGAAGAGGTTTTCTCCCTTTATGGGTTTCCTCATGAAAAATCTGTCTCTGTGTATACTTTATGTGTGACTGTTGTTCTTTACCTTTATTTTCCATATGATGTATATTGTTGATGACCACATGAAGAAAGATTAATAATGTTTTAACAGACTTAATATTGTTTAAGATCACATACAACTGATTCACCCCCCCCTCTCAGTTGCAATAATAATTTCAACAATTGGTATCAGAGTGGGTTCCTTTTATTCAAAGGTAGATCTGTAAGCTTAAACATGACAAGTCATGAAGGGACTTCAGCCTCTAATCCCCCTATGTTTGATGGAACAAATTTTGCTTTCTGGAAGATTAGAATGAGAACATACTTAATGGCCTTGGGTGCTGATGTTTGGGATGTAGTAGAGACTGGATATACAAAGCCTGTTGTGCTAGCCTCCAAGGATGATAAGTTAGAGTCTAGTTTTAATGCTAAAGGGATGAATTCTATCTTGAATGGACTTGTTGAAGTTGAGTTTTTAAAGGTGATGCATCTTGATACTGCCAAAGCAATGTTGGATAAACTTATTAACAGTTATGAAGGAAATGAGAAAGTAAAAGATGCCAAACTTCAAACATACAGATTGAAATTTGAAAAACTAAAGATGAAGTTTGAGAAGTTTGATGTTTCACTCTTAGTTCAGAAGATTTTAGGGTCTCTGCCTGATAAATTTAATCCAAAAGTCTCTGCAATAGAAGAATTAAATGATCTTAAAAC
>JASDQU011402559.1:39292-50687 GCA_032191745.1 Picea mariana | reverse complement strand
ACATATAGAACATTGCTTAAGTGAACATGATTACCTAATTCCAATTTGATGGAGGCTTGTCCAAATCCTTCGACAAGGTAGGTGCTTTTGTCTCCAAGCTCCACTTTGTACGATGTCTTTATCTCATTTAGATCTGAGAGTCTAGCTTGATCTCCCGTCATGTGCCCGGAAGCTCCACTGTCGATTATCCACATATCGTCTTCAATTGTCCTGGTAAGTTCTCAGTAATGTAATAGACTGATTGTGTCGCACATGTCTTCTGTTGACTGATAACTGATCATGTCTTGATCCAAAACTTCAACTTCACCATTTCTTTCTTCTGAGAAAGTCAATAGGTGCATTGAGTTAGGGCGCATCTGAATATCTTCTCCTTGAGCAAGATGCTCCATCATAAGGTGCCACATCTGAGAATTAGGGTTTCTACAACTGCTACTACTAGTGACCCTAGCTGCAGTTCTTTGGAAGCTGCTCCTACTAGTAACTCTAGCGGTAGTTCCTCAATGAGCTCAATACCTAGTGGTTATGTTTCCTTCCAGCGTTTTAGGCTGACTAAAGGGGTGTGGGCCCATAACCTATTAGAATATAAAGGATTGTACTCATTTAACCATTGACGATACCCTCGTCACCCAACCACAGGCCTAAGCCACCCTCCGAGCACCTTGACCTTGACCGAGAAGAGAATCCTGGTAGCAATCAATAGCCAAGAGAGGCTAAATGCACCAAGAAAGAAAATAGAAACTAAACTAAACAGATGATCCCACCTAGAAGCTAGCACACCACTTTCCATCTCTCCCAAAAAACTTGTGCACAAAATTGTTGTTGCCTGCAATTGCCTGCGCAGATTTAGCTCTCACTGCAACTGCTGAGATGTGAAATAATGAAAGTGGTGCCCTATATTTATAGTGGACTAGCCAGGCTAACTGGGGCCGACTTCTCCTTCTAGGCATCAATAAATTCAATTTAAATATATTTGTTCAGTTGACAACTTGTCTAGGGTTTCCTTCAACTCTTTGCTTCCTTCCGGAGGATTCTAGTCTCGTCATAGGTCACAATAGAGGTTCATACCTCCTGAAGCTACCATAGTATTAGCATTGTCTTGCAACAGGCACAGTCATGGAGGAACAAACATTGAAGAGAAAGTTCAAGGTTTAAAATGCTACTTCAAATTTTTTGACCATATGAAAGAGAATTTTTGAATCCGATGTTAAATATAGAACACAAACCAAAAGGCCTTCTCTCGTAACTGAGTTAACTTTTTAAAGAATCATGTGTGAAATGTGAGAAAACATTAAGCACTCGAAAATGCGAGGCTCCTATCAAGGGAGAATCTCTCCCTATAAACATAAGAAGAAAAAGGAAAGAAACAATCTGACGGAACATTTAATATAGAGATCTAAAAACGTTCACAGGTCTTGTGCTTGCTGATAGCTGATACAGAGGAAAAACTGCAAACGATTAGATGACTAAACAATTGGTCACCATAGTAGAAGTTGTACTAAATTGCAGCTAAGCATTCATCAGAGATATATATGCGAAATGAAATTTAATATAAGATGACAGAGAAAACAAAACTCATAACTCAGTCTTCACAGAATTAGGGATCTTCAGATTTCTTTGTATTAATTTTCAAAAGGAAAAAGTCTCTATTACAATCGACCCAGAAATATCCAGCCCTGGTTCTCACTTCAAAATGCATATTTATACAAACTTCTAAACATTTGAATTTCAATCGTTCCATAAGTTTTCTGTTACAAAATGGGAAATTTAAGAGTTTCACTTATTTGTCTTTGTCCTCCTTTATGCGGGTAGAGAACCTTCCTTTATTTACTCTCCAGGTTCTAAAAATAGAACAGGTAGACATCTGTCATTTTTTGGCACTAGAAACCTGCCCCTTCGCCTGCTCGGTGCAAGTGACGCACCTCTCCACTAATTGGGTTATCAACTTGGAAGGCTCTGCTTGGTTGCTCACTTCAAAAGTGTAACAACTCTTCGCCAGCTGTGGTAAACGTTTTACTACTTGTCGGTCCTCTGTGATGATGGAGCATAATTATAAACTTGGCTATACTACCTATTTTTCCACTTGGGCCATATCAACCTGGATAATCTAGGATATCTCCACTTGTTGCTTCTCCATGTTTTCTTTGATGTCCAATAGATTTTTACCTATATTGATTTTGTCGAGTGTCCTACCACTGCTTTCCTTATCAAGGTCTAGCAAACTTTTACATATTGAAGAGAATGTTTCCTCACAAAAATTCTTTACTTTGTTAGCTCTCCCCTTGCTTTCTGATATGTTCTTCTCCCAGACCTTAGCAGGATATTACCTCTGGTTTGTTCTGCGATGGATAATTTTGAGTTGCTGACTGACTCTATCTTTGTCGTAGCTATAACAATGTCTTGGAAAGAGACATGTGTTTCCCTGTCTTCTCTTTCTCTCAAAGAAATATTTTCTAATATTTGATCTATCATCTGGAAATGGTTTTGAATGGTTTGTACCTTTACCAACAAATTTTGTTGAGCCGTAAGTACCTTACGTTGGATTTCGACGGCCTACGATCTGAACATCTTTATGTCTACAACCTGGTTCTTGGCCACCTCCAATTTCAATTGCAACTCTATAATATGTTGCCCCTGTTGGCCCTTGTTGCCCTTGTTGGCGTACTAGCGCACCTTCTCGAGGTCAGACCTGATTTTCTCGATTTCACGTAGGCCAGCTGTTCGGGCTTCTTCAAATCTCCTACTCACCTCGTCCCTAACATTCACTTCAGCAGTAGCCACCCTAGCCTCCAATTTACTGATCAAGAGGTTCTTTCATTTCAAATGGGCCGTGAAAGTCCCAAACAAGTATTGATTGGTTGTAGCATAAGCCCCTAGTGTCCCAACTACCTCCTCTGCAAATTCTCCCTCTTTCATGTCCTTCCCATATGTCATGATTTTAAATTTTTTATCGATTACGCCCTCTTTTTGATAAAATCCTTGCCTCACCATGGCCTTTCATTTTTTTGTCAAAGAAAAATTCGTTGGGAGGCAACTGCTCTACAGAAATAGGCGCTAGTTCTTCATTGAAAATCCATCTCGCGTTAGGATTCCCCCTTATGAACTGCAAGGTGTGACAATAGAAATCAGACTGCCAATTTCCTTGGATTTTTGTTTCGGGGTGACCTCTGTAACTGGCTTGTTTGAAGTGAGCAAAAGTGAGTCGCCCGACCCCTGCGAAGGTATCTCTTCTTGGCCTTGGGCTTGCTTGTCTGGCGTGCCCTTTTCAGGGTTTCCTTCTTGCTTCTGGGGGACTTTATCTCCTTGCTCTCAGGGTCCAGCCTCTCTGGTTTTCCCTTGGTCCTTCTCCCTGCTAGGACTCGAGTCCTTTTCACCTTGGGCTCCCATCTGCTTTGTAACTGGAAGCTCTGGGGCTTCACCCTGTAAATTCTGGGGGAGACAACTTCGTCGGTGCTCCTGGAATTTCAAAAGTTCGACCATGTCTCTGGGTGGAAAGGCTTTAATCTGACTTAGAACTTCAGCGATGGAACTCATGCCCTAGAATATTTCATCATGTGGGGAATCCTCGTGTTCATACCTTTTTAGGCCGCAACTTGCCAGGTGATTGCTCACAAACTTACTAGGGTCACGCTTCTTGAACTCAATATCTACTAGCTTCATTTCTTCTAAATCTGCAGCATCAGCTTTGGTGTGGCCAAAATCTAACAAGGAATACACACTGATACGAATAGGGAAGGCCAACCATACCTTTTTTGATACTCCTTTGAGTTCTTTTCTTATTTCGTTGAGCATAGTCTGTCTGGCGATCTCACGACACAATAGCTTATCTGGCAGGAATAGCGGGAGGGCATATGGAGGGATAGAGGTGGCGAAAACTATGATATATGAAAATTCTGCCTCTAGATACCAATCTGCCACTCTGCTTATACTGGCTGCGATGCTATCTGATATCCTGGGAGGCGACTAGCCAAAAATGGTGACATGCAGTGGCACCATTACCCAGTTGAAGGTCTCGTAGATGAATTCTTTGTCCTTATCCTCCCAAAGAATTGAGTGGTAGACATGGATAGGGTCTATACTAGATGGATTCCATCTCTAGCTCATTAGAGGGAAAGGCATCATGAAACACATGGTGTCCATGATGTAGGTGGACATGAAAATGAAGTTGCTTTTCCACTCGCCTTCTGTGCTCGATATTCGGTAATTCAACTGGTTAGACTGTCCGACAACAGTTTGGCCCAGTCGAAAGAAAAACCTTCAATGAATGTATGAATCAAAGGTACCCACGGGAGGAAAAAGTGTGTGGTGTCCTCCCTCCCATACAACCTATAGGCCATCATTTCCATATACTTGAATGGCGGCTCTAAGGAGGAGATTGAATAAATTCCATTAGAATCTGCTCTGAATTTTGCGGGGTGAAAAACCCAATCCCTGATTAGATTGGATAAGTTTCTTCCATATTGCTCACATTCCTTCCCCTTGAAACCTTACAGAAACTCGGTGTTGTACGCGAAGTTTGGTGTGGGTGACAGCTGATACATTGCCTGCAAATGTTCTAGTCTAAAAGTCCCAATCATCACCTTCTGCTTGCTGATAATAGTTCTGGTCGGGATATCCACATGGTCTAGTGCCCATCTAATCATATCATAGTAGGTAAGAAGCTGTGACCTTGCCGCTATTTTGTGCATCTCTTCTTGAATGATGATTTTGTATCTTGTGGCCAAATCATCCTTCTCATTATCGCTGGAATCATCTGAACAATTCATCGATTCAGACTGAAGAATGTTGAAAATGTATGTCCAGGTTTTGACAGTATTAATACTTCAGGGTGAAGTATCAAAAACAACATCGGATCCCTGACCTAAACTCTTGGCAGATGCCTTGAATGCTTTTCATGGAACCATGATAGAAAACTATGTACTCAAATCTCCTGTAGTAAGAATTGTAAATACAGAAAGAAGTTATCTTGATGAAAAAGCTCTATGCGCAAAATAGAAATAAAATTGAAATAATGAAAGAAACTCCCTATATTAGTCATTTAAACCCCTGGTCTCCTTGCGAACAAAATGGTCAAATCGCTTAAAGAGAGATTTAGCAATAAAAGCGATATCGTACTATCTGTCACCTCGTCATAGTTCAAATAAATGCCATAATTGTTTGACAAGTCGTAGCATGAATCAACGCAAAAAACATTTAATTTTTCTCCGTAGATGGTGCGCGTTAAAGTTTGCATTGATGCATCGATTAATTCAGCTTAGCTCCTTTAATTAAGTTTGCTTTAGTCTTTAATCCCCCTTTTTCGGTGTTCACTGTATCGGGAGATTTCACTACTACCCTTTCAAGCCCCAAAGCCCGAAATCACGATGATGCGATTTAGTTAGAAAATCATGATCTCAATTAAGTTTCCTAACTAATCCATGCTTAATTAAAGAATATCGCGACTTCGCGACTCGAAGATACGAAGGTATGGTTTTTTGGGAGAGCAATTGTCGAGTCGCGAAACCCTGACAATGCTAAAACTAGGGTTTAAAAAGACTTACTCCTGACACTAACCTGAGTAAAATTTTAAAACTGTTTCACGACTTCGCATATCAGAGTTTGGAAACCATGCGACTTATAACTCCTAAAGCATGATAGCACGAGGTACTAAAGGTGATAAACTTGCTTAACGGTTAAGTGACGGTGATTTAGGACTATAACGGCCATCGCCACTTCGCATGTCAGGGTAATGAGGCTCTCAGTGAGTAAAGATCATAAACTAAAAGACAGCCTGAAAACCAACTTTTGATTTTAAGAATTATATTTCAACCAGTTGGAAAAGGCGGCTCCAACATAGGCTCCAACTAAGGATCCTGTCTTCCCATGAAACAAGAAGAACAGTAGACCACGTGCCTGTATTGGGTAAATGGAGTCATTGGTTTCTTTCTACAAAACTTGTTAAATGAAGGGGATACAGAGGGAAAAAGAGATTTCATCTTTACTTCTGAAAAGATTTTCAAAGTTCAATTGCGTTCTAAACTCAGCTACAGCCCTTTCGATGACTTTCTCCTTCTCAATACTGAATTCAGGTTTGCTTTAAGATAATCAAAACAATCCTAGGCAATTCAATAGATCTTGTGGGTTTTGGCTTGCATCAAACGAAGTAAATTCCATGATTTTAATCGGGGAGTCCTGTTTGAACTTGGGGTGCAGATCCGGTTTCAAAAAGACTGATTACCAGAGTAGAGTGAAATTTACGTATGACAGTTGTCGAGCTAATTATATGATATTGATTTCGACATAAAATTGTCAACCCGAGGTTCATAAATTTAGAGATGTAAGCACAATATATGCAGGGCTAAAGCAATCTATTCTACTCTAACATTCGAAAGGAAACACTTTGACTAAAACTAATTCTAAAATCTAAAAAGTATGAAATTGTATCAAAGGAAATTAATCTAATAAACCTTGCAACTGAAACTATCTCTAACTATGAAATAAATTGAAATTGAATCTAACTTATGAAAACAATTGAAATTGAATCTAACTACAAAAATATGAAAGATAAAATTAATCTATGAAAACATAGAATTGCATAAATCGAATCTAATAAAAGCATTGAAAATTACAAATAACAAAATGAAAAATGAAAAGCATGTGAGTTCACATGAGAAACTAAATTAACAAATCAAAACATGAAGAAATCTAACTCTTTATTCCAAAAGTATCAATCTAATTACAAAATGATGAGATCCAAATATGACTCTCAAAAATGACAAACTATTTCATTGTTTCTCTATTTCTAGAGAGAGGCCTCCTCCCCAAATGAGGAGAGAACCCACTTATTTATACATGAATAAAGATAACAAACTCATAATTACAGATCCACTTTTCTCTCAACCTATCCCTTCAAATCCTCCACAAATATCTTAGATAAGATATTCTATCCATGATCTTCTCCTTGAAGTTGCTTGAATGATTATCTCCAAATCAAAGCTTGAAGATGAAATTCGAATTTGAAGCTAGGTGGTGATTTTTGACTTTGTGAAAATCTTGAAATATGCCTGTAGTCATCATAAAACTCATCCAACTTTGAGATATAATGAAAATATGTTAATTTTCTAGTACTTAATCACAAATTCTCTTAAAAATACCTGAAAATAAATAATTTGGAAAATGGAGATATAAACCCATATGTATTATGAAAATAGTGGAGATTAATGGTTTTATTGAAGGATAAGATAATAATGAGGTGATAAATGGTGTATGATAAAAGAATAAAAGGTGTATTTATGCGGTCCTACATCCCCCCCAACTGAACTTGTTGCATGTCCCTATGCAACTGTGCATGAATTTTTCTTTAAAACTTGTGGCATCTTAGTTGTAGCTTACATGATGATGATGATGTATAACAATAAATCATTTCATGTTGAATGATACATGAGTGGTAGATAATTTTCTTATGGTTGGTTCTTGCGTGACAACCATCAATATGACAAATGGTGGTTCTTGTGTTAACAACATTTATTCATTTTTACTTATTTTCTTGTTGCAATTCATAATATTTGAAAACATGCATGTACTGAAAATGATAAGTCATCAATGTATTTAGAAAGCCTTATTTTTCTTCATATTTGAATCATGCCAATATATATCAATGCTTTTAGAATCAAATGCAACATAGTTTAGTTTGGGAAAGACACGTTGGTTGATGGTAAAATGAGATGATGAATATGTAAATGGAATTGTGACATGAATAGCCCCCCCCCCCCAAACTGTAGGTGTGGTACGTTTTAGGAAAAGGAAGAGACTAAGGTAAGGAAATTTTCCAAATTTATCTATTTTTAGCACTTAAGGAATTGCATGATTAAAGATTAGAAAAGAATATACCTTCACCTACCCCAAGACCAATGAACAATGCAAATAGGAAGGCGATTGCTGTTGTTGAAGAAGGCTGTGAAGTGAAAGAAGAAATGTGATATGGATGAAAAATGTTGAATTCTAGTACAGAATAGGTATGGAATAGGTGCAGAACTAGTACTGAACCAGTACTGAACTGGTACTGAATAGGTACAGAAAGAAAATAAATAGAAATCTGAACTGAAACTAAACTAAAAGTAACTGCAGTGAAGACATCTCGAACAAAGTGTAAACAAGTCAACTGTCAAGCTTCAAGCTCTGTACTGGAAACTACTACAGCTGGGAAAGTGAAAAAGCCTTGCTGAGATACAAATGAATTCCCTATTTTTGAAGCAAACAAACTACTAGCTATCTATGAACCGATCTTCCTTTTATTGGAATAAAGAACCATTAAAAATCATATCATCTACAACTGCTACAAACCCACTCTATGGTACAATTCTTAATTGTGTGAATATATTTTGTTGAAGTCGAACACAATAAGAAATCGTTGGATTACCGGCCATTAATGAATGTCGTTAACCAATGCAAGAAAACCCACCATTGATGTCAATGGGTATCAAGGTACCTACAGTACACTCTAGTCCATGTGAATAAAGGTGTTGAAGTCGAACATATAGAGAGTCCACTAGTCAAGAGGCATTAATGAATCCTCATGCTAGTGGCGAGAGAGCTTGCCATTAACACATGCAAGCCTCAAGGTACTGAAATATTCTCTAGTCCCTATTCCAGATAAGGTGTTGAATTCGATGGAAAGGGACTTGTTGAAAGGTGGGCCTTAAGGAATCCCACATCAGTCAACGCGAGTGCAAAACAAAAAGATTTGTAGGATATAATTTGGTGGAACGGAAAATAATCACTTGTGCTTTTTCACATTTCAAGAGTCTGAAAAATGGCTAAAAGAAGATTCGAGTATGAGGCAAAAGGTGAATGAAAATCAGGCAAAATATATGTGATTCAGAAAGGGTAGTCATCTGGAAAATCATGATGTATAAGAAAATTGAAATACTGAATTTCAACATGGATGAGTCTGAAGGAGGGTGGTAAGGAAACATATCATAACGCAATTGATTTTCTGAAAGATTGGTTACAGAAGAAAATGTCGTGACATGCGCAAATGAAAACTCGACCCCTTCAAGTCTTTAACAAAACATCTTTCTGAAAATTTTTCGTTATTCGTGAAGTCAATTCTGAATGCAATTTGAATGTTTTTGACCCTGAAAAAAAATGTTAGCAATTTCCTGCAACAAACTTGTGAGAATTTTGATAAACATAAAGTGCAAGAAATATTTGCTTAGCAAATCAAGTCAAAGAAAATTAATGCAATGTATTTTATACCTGACAGCGGTAACTCCTCTTAAGCAGTCTTCGTCGTCAAAACCTGTTTCTAAATGACTTGCGAAAACAAGTTAGCATAAGCATGAAATTTATGGTTTTGAGAGGATTTGTAAGTCCATTTGCAATTTTTTAAATTTGTTTTAATTGTTTTTGATTTATTTTATTTTATTTTTGTAAGTTTTTTTTTTTTTATTTACAAAAACCCTCTTTCTAAAAAACGTTCTTTGTGTTTTTATATTTTTATATGTGTTTTTATATTTTATATTAGTTTTTATATAGATATATTTATAAACTGATGAAATTTTATTATTTTTATGTGTTTTTTTAATTTATTTTTTAAAAAATACTACAACTTTATTATCTCAAGTAATACCACTTCTGATTGGTGAGTGTTTTTTTCTTTAAAGAAAATGCCTCATTTTAAAACATTAATGTTAATCAACCAAAAGTATCGATAAGCAAGTGTTTTTTATTGTTTTTGTTTTAATCTAAAGAAAATTAAAATAATGAAAATTCTACTAAACCATAAACCAGGATTGCAAGAAAAACACAAGTTACAATTGCTTATACAAAATTTCAATTCTTGACAACCGTGTCGTGCCACAATCATTCCTTCATACAGTTCAAGATGAGTAAGAGGCAGTTGGATAACTTTTTATCTTCTAAATTTGAATGTGAATGAATTTCGTTGCTCTCGGTTATCCATGAACCTTTTGTCAATATGCATCCATAAGAAAATAATATTCAAACTTCCATGCTCACTGGTATCCACTTTGCATTTAGTTTAAGTAATGACTGGGCGTTCCACTTGGCATAGATGTTTCTTGCATATCCGTTATTTCCTGAAATCTGGATTTTACATGTTGAGAAAAACAAAAACTGATATCAAACCAAGCCGAATGTTGGCTAACTGTCTACATGTCAACTAAATAAGACCCTTCTGCACAAAACCCATGTGCCAGATTTTCCAAATTCTTCTTCATTTTCTCAGAAATTGAACTCGAAGTTGACTATCTACATATGGACGTTAATTGATGGAAATTTTTAATTTGAGAGTCATCGATCGTGGAAGTGTGAGATCCTGACCTCCGATGTCAATGTCAGGAGGTATCCCTAGAGATCAGATCTGGTAGAGGAAGTGTGGGACTAGAATTAGAATTTTGTATGCATTGGGATCCCAAAAATTTCGAGTGATTGAATGCAATAATCAAAACTGCCACAAGGAATGTGTTCTACGTGTATCAATAATGGAATGTAATCACGGAGAGAAGATAATCCATGGGATCATTTTTATTTTCCTCCAGAAGAGATATCCTGGCCCGAAAAAACTTGCACCAAATCGATGCTTCAGATGTGCAGAATATTTTTTTAAATTTTAAACACCAAGATTTGTTTTGGATCGAATCAAACACTCTTCCCACATTTTTTTCTTGACGATAGAATGGTTGAAAACTTCTACTCATCTATGTGGAAACAACATAAAACTAGGCAAGATTTTACAGAGGACACCATAGGCATAACGAAGAATAATAGTTTGGCCATCTGGACTGCGATTCCTGGTTCTATCGCACGAGGCCAGATTGAACGCATGAATCTTGGGAGGAGATCCGGGAAAGAATTAATCACAAATGCCTAATATTGCCACTGCCATCTACTCGACAATAATCCTCACCAACTCTATTAGTGATATCACTGCAGCGGTGAAGCATTCAATCGAAGTTCTGGCAGTGTGGGATGGCCATCTTTTGCACAAGAAAAGCTTTACAATGAAATGCATTTTATTCATTTTTGTATGCATATTTTATTCTCGTTTGAAGGTGGGTCGTGCAAATAATGAACAACCTATACCTCTTGCACAGGCAACTAGGGTTTTTGTGTTTTGTATTTTTTTTTTTTTAGTTTTGATGATTTTTTTATGTTTTTTATGTTTTGTAGGTTTTTGCATCAGCGGAAAAGATGGAAGCCCAGAGGAGATGGAATGTACACGAAAATAAAATGGAAATAATGGGATGTACACGAAACTAGGTTTCAGATTTTTTCTATTTGTGGTTTTTTTTCAGTGGCAGATTTACAGTGGCATGTTTAGGGCAGCATGCAGGTCGAAATATTCTTGCACGAACAACTAGGATTTTGCATTTTGTTTTTTTTTTTTGTTTTTTTT
>JASDQU011402559.1:18793-39225 GCA_032191745.1 Picea mariana | reverse complement strand
TGTGTTTGTTTATTTTGGGTTTGCAAGTTTAATGCGTGGAAAATGAATGCCCGGAAAAGATGGAATATACAAGGAAGAATTTTATTGTCATTTTTTATTTTTTTTAATGGTTGTGTTTTTTTCTAATTTTTAAGTGCGCATTCTTATTCATAATCAAAACCTAGCTATTTAATCTAATTAGAAACTAAAAATTATCTAAATGAAATGAATTTTCCAATGTAACCATCTACATAACAATAGTAAACAAAGATTTACATTTAATTTTGAAAAATGAAATCTAGGATGTACAATAATGTGTGAATTTAACTCCTCAAAATGTAAATTAATGAAATAAAAGAAAAAAAAAATTGATCTATCATTGTACTTACTTGAAGATAATGTTCAATGAGGCTTTCATATGAGTTATTTACATCCTTATTCAGGTCACTTGATACCTCTTCTTCGTTCTCTTGCTCGAATAGTTCTTCCCCATCGGATGCGCATGATTCTTCAAATGTCAATTCGTCTTTCTCTTCAGGAGGAGAATTTAAATCTTCGATTTGTGCCGTCAATATCTCATTTTCATGAGAAGATGAGATCCCATATTTTTCTAGGATTTGAGTGAGCTTTTCAAAGCTTACATTCATTCTAAAATCATTTTACAAAAATCAAAATCAAATTCTAGAAAACAAAATGAAAAACGAGTATAAAACAAACTAGTACAAAACTAGTGAAAAACAAGTACAAAACTAAAGATGAACAAACCTACAAAATCAAAGTAAACTAGTACAAAAGAAAAACTAATTCGTAATCCAAACTCTACACTACAAAAATGTAAAATGCAAAAGCATACTAAACAAAAACTTGCAAGAAAATTAATTACAAAATCAAACTAATTTGCAAAATAAAACATGCTTGGATTTGGATATGGACCCACTAAAGTGGAAGCGTAGGTTCTTACCTTTCATCTTACAGCATTGTCCTCCCCCAAGCTATTCACAAAACAAATTTCAAACAACTAGAAATAAAAATTCCTAAACTATAACCCTTTTAACACCTCCCCGGCAACAACGCCAAAATGTCGAGCTAATTATATGATATTGATTTCGACATAAAATTGTCAACCCGGGGTTCATAAACTTAGAGATGTAAGCACAGTATATGAAGGCCTAAAGCAATCTATTCTACTCTAACATTTAAAAGGAAACACTTTGAGTAAAACTAAATCTAAAATCTAAAAAGTATGAAATTGTATCACAGGAAATTAATATAATAAACCTTGCAAATGAAACTATCTCTGACTATGAAATAAACTGAAATTGAATCTAACTTATGAAAACAATTGAAATTGAATCTAACTATGAAAATATGAAAGATAAAATTAGTCTATGAAAACATGGAATTGCATAAATCAAATCTAATAAAAGCATTGAAAATTACAAATAACAAAAGGAAAAATGAAAAGAATGTGAGCTCACATAATAAACTAAATTAACAAATCAAAACATGAAGAAATCTAACTCTTTATTCCAAAAGTATCAATCCAATTACAAAATGATGAGATCCAAATATGACTCTAAAAAATGACAAACTATTTCATTGTTTCTATATTTCTAGAGAGAGGCCTCCTCCCCAAATGAGGAGAGAACCCACTTATTTATACATGAATAAAGATAACAAACCCATAATTACAGATCCACTTTTCTCTCAACCTATCCCTTCAAATCCTCCACAAATATCTTAGATAAGATATTCTATCCATGATCTTCTCCTTGAAGTTAGCTTGAATGATTATCTCCAAATCAAAGCTTGAAGATGAAATTCGAATTTGAAGCTAGGTGGTGATTTTTGACTTTGTGAAAATCTTCAAATATGCCTGTAGTCATCATAAAACTCATCCAACTTTGAGATATAATGAAAATATGTTAATTTTCTAGTATTTAATCACAAATTCTCTTAAAAATACCCAAAAATAAATAATTTGGAAAATGGAGATATAAACCCATATGTATTATGAAAGTAGTGGAGATTAATGGTTTTATGGAAGGATAAGATAAGAATGAGGTGATAAATAGTGTATGGTCAACAAATAAAAGGTGTATTTATGTGGTCCAATAACAGCCTTACAGATATCTCAGATATTGCTTCACTACCAGCGAGCCTGTTCAGTACCCCAGTGAAGTTATCTGACCCTTTTTACTGAATTTCCTTTCACCACTTCGAATCATAATTATGCATTTAAATGTTGAGACGAGGGAAATCATTTATGAATTTCCTTTCACCAAATGTCTTATATTTTACTTTTTAAAGCACGAAGTGGGGGCAATCAGTTTGTATAAGGTATACCAGGGATGATATCTGTGTAATATTCGCAGTGGAGGTTTTTCAACTTGCTTTGATTACTCAGGACCAACCTTTTCTTAAGTTTCAAAACACCTTAGCTCATAGGGAAAATGGGAAAAATTACTTTCAAGGGTGTTCCTTCGAGCAAGCCTCAATCCTTCGAAACTTTCAAAATACCTAGAAGAGTCAGGATCAACCTACGCATAACTTCGTTTAATAGGAGACTGAGGAATTATGAGGACTGGCCTACTTTCTAAGATCTGTTTCCCAGCTTCCAAAGCTAAAATGTAACCTCTTCTCCCTCTGTGGGAACCACGGAAAGGTGTTTGGTTTTTAAGAAGGTAAATATAGAAAAAAGGTGACGGAGAAAAGTTTGGAACTTAGACATACATAGGTCATGGATTAAACCCGACTCTTGGAACCCTTTCTCGGAGACGCTTTACTCCCTTTTCTTATTTTAATTACCTCTTATATTTATGTAGGTGAAACTTTTAGGACCCAGAGTAAGAAGTCGTTCTTTTAATGACATATCAAGAGAAAACAACATACTTATGAGACCTTCATGGCACTTTAGCAACATTTGTTTGAAAAACAACCATCCTTGGAATTCGTACCTTTGCCTTACCATTTCGTTCTCTTCTAAAATAACAGAAAATTTTTCTATCACCTGTTTTCGGCGAATTGATTCTCTGAAATATGACCATCTATTTATTTCTTTTGCTCATTTGGGCTGGAAGCCCGGATCCTGTAAGGGAACAACACAAAGAGTATCAGGGCTTTAAAGGAATTGAATGTGTTGAAAATTTTGTATCCCTACTTCTAGAAAAACACTGACCTGGTTTATTTGTGATGAAAGTAGACTTACCAAAGAAAAAATATGAAATAGATAGAAAACACAAACCGGTATATACAGTGAATATTTTGGAAACCATTTATTTCATATAGTGCTTTAAAAAATGCTTGTTGACAAGGGCATTGAGGATTTTACCGTCCAAATTCTCTAATAGAAAAGAATTTTTCCCTTCAGGGGTTGTGACTTTGAATGGTCCATACCAGTTATGATCAAATTTACCATGTTTTGCCAAGTCTTCCCTCCTAGCATCCCATTTCAAAACCAAATCGCCAGAGAAAAATTCTTTGTCCTTGGCCTTACGATCGAATAGCACTTTCATGTTTTCCTGGTATTTCTACAACCTTTCGTCCACTTAGGCCCTGTGCTGTTGAACTTCAATCAACTAGTTTATTCTACTTGTGACATGATTTGGTTCTTCTTTCTCATCTTGCCAAAGTTTCATTACGGGAAGTGATAGATTTATAGGTAATACTACGTCGGTCCCATATACCATTTGGAAAGGAGAAGTGCCGATATATTTTTTTGTACCTATCCGATTCACCCATAAACCATATTTCAAATGCACATGCCAAGGTTTTTTTGTTTTCACTCAACACCTTCTTAATTATAGTGATTAGATTCTTGTTTGAGGACTCGGCTAGCCCATTTCCTTGGGGGTAATATACCGTGGAATGACCGAGCACGATATTGTACTTTTGGCAAAAGCTGACCATAGCCATAGATTTAAATGCCTGGGTGTTATCTGTGACAATTTTTTGGGGGCAACTAAATCTAGAAAAAATGTTCTCTTCTAGGAAATCCATTACCCCCGAATCCATTGCCTTTCTAGTTGGAATAGCCTCCACCCATTTTGTGAAGTAATCTGTAGCAGTCAGGATCCATTTATGTTGAGCGCTAGAATGAGGGTTAATTTCGCCTATAAAATCTAGTCCCCATTGTTGAAAAGGGGCTTCTGTTTTGACCGAAACCAACGGTAGCACTGGGATTTTGTGCTTGCCTATGAAAAATTACCAAGGGTTACAGGCTCTGACTTTGGCGTTGACGTCTGAGAATAGTTTGGGCCAATAATATCCTTCCCTCAAGATATTATAAGTTGTTTCCCTCTAGGCATGATGTCCTCCACACACTCCTTCATGAAATTCATTTATGACCTTCTCTGTTTCTGATTCAACTAAAAAAACCAACAGGAAGCCTAATGGGCCTTTCCAATACAATTGGATTTCGGATATACAGTACCTCACCACATGCAACTTCAACGTCCTGGATTTAGATGGGGATAAGTCACTCGGGCATTTCAAGGTTAGCAGGTAGGACACTATGTCTTTATACCAATCTGATGAGGCAAAATTCTCTTCAATTCTAACTGTGGTTATTTGTTCATCGAGCTCGTTCATGTCCACACATTCTTCACATACCTGTAGGCCATTTATTCCGATGGCTTTGAAATTTGATTCAGCTAAGATCTTAGCCAAACGTTGTCCTTTTACTAGTCTCATCGGTTTTATCTCCAGGTCGAATTCTTGAATTATAGCAATCCACCATCCCCTTTTCCCATCACTGTCACACTGAACCAAAATGTCTTTTACGGAAATGGTGGGTACATACACACTTACGTTGGAATGTAACACATAGGTTATGAAAGTCTTTAACGCCTTCACCATAGCATATGCTTGCTTTTCTATTATATCATATCTGATTTCAGTGTCTCTAAGACTTTTACTAAAAAAGGTTATTGGTTGCTCGAAACCATCTTCATTTTTCTGGAGGAGTACCTTATCAAGTGTGTGTTCGGAGGCAAACGAGAAAATCAAAAAATCTTTTAGATAATCAGGGCTTGCCAGTACAGGTGCCTCGCTTATAACCTTCTTGATGCATGCAAACGATGCTTTGGCTTCTGTCGTCCATTTCACTTCGTTGTTCTTCTTTAGCATATATGTGATAAACTTCACGATTTCAACAAAGTTTGGGATAAATCTCCTCAAAAAAATTATTTTTCCTAAAAATGACTGAATCTCTTTTACATTCCTAGGGATATTTATGGTGTCTATAGCTTCAAATTTCTTAGGATCAATTTTAATTCCATCTCGAGACACAATATGGCCCAAGAGTTTACCTTCTTGCATAGCAAAGTGAGACTTTTTGGGGCTTAAGGACAAACCAAACGTACGGCATTTCTCAAACGCCTGCCTGAGATGTATCAGATGATCTTCATCAGATTTAGAAAGAATGGTCAGATCATCAAGATAGATAACCATGAATTTGTCCCTTTTGCCGATGAAAACGATACCCATAGCATGTTGGAAAGTAGCACCTGCATTCATTAAACCAAAAGGCATCTTGTCATACATAAATGTACCCCAAGGGGTGGTGAAGGCTATTTTTTCTTTATTGTGCTCGTTGATAGCAATTTGATTGTACCTGAAAAACATGTCGATCATCGACATCCTATTTTCCCCAACTACTTTTTCTAAAATGTGATCCATTTTGGGTAGAGGGTAGTTATCTTTGAGGGAGGACTTATTTAGATTTCTAAAATCAACACACAGTCTGATCTCCCCACTTTTTTTCTAACCGGGACCAGGTTTTCTACCCAGTCGGAGTATCTTAGTGGTACAATTATTTTTGCGTCCAGGAGCTTTTTGACTTCCTTTTCGACCACGGGAAATAAAATAGGATTGATTTGTCTGAGTTTTTTTCTAAAATTTTTGACACTAGGCTTTAGGGGTCTCTTGTGTTCAATCACAGTGGTGTCATAGGTTCTCAGCTCTTCGTACGACCAAGAGAAAATGTCTTTATACTGCTTGAGTAGATTAGAATATTCACTTTTTGTCTCAGGAGGGAGATACTTTGATATTTTTACTATCCTAGTTTCCTCTTTGGTCCTTATGTCGCATTCTTCAACCTCTTCTGGTTGGGGTTGCAAAGTAGATTTTAAGGGCATATCATTTTGGTTGAACAGTCTCTCCAGAGGGATTAGTCCCTTTGGAATCTGATTGTTCTTTAAAACCAACATGCAATGATTAGTGATATTTTCCTGGAACCCCTGAGGATCCTCTCCCTCTTGCATGATCCATGTGTGGTCATTTTGGTTTTCTTGGTCAATGTGAGTTTCGGCAAAGTTGTCCACCATTTCAAGGAACTTCTTGATTTGTTTGTCATCCTCAAACACTTGCCAGTGTTGGATGTTGTTTGGTATGGAAGTTCTATTCCTCACTTATATGTGGTACCTTAGCTTGAAAGTTGTAGTGGGGGCAAACATTGAGGCTACTTTGGCTAATGAATCAGCTTGTAGGTTTTTAGCACGTGGGATAAAATGAACATTTACCAACGAGAAGAAGTTTTCTATTAAATCCCAGGCACAATTCCTATAAGATCTCAATCTTGGGTGTTTGGCCTGGTATTGTCGATTTATCTATTTCACTATCAACTCTGTGTCTCTGTAGACTTCCAATTTCTTTATGTTCAACTTCCCAGCGGCTTCTAACCCTAAGAATAGAGCCTCATACTCACATACGTTATTGGTGTAGTCTATACCCCACTAAAGCCTGCAAGAGAAAGGAATAACAAATTCATTTTTGAGTGCTACAAACAATACTCCTGCACCTGCTCCTTCATATGATAAGGCATCGTCAAAAAACATTTTCCAAATTCCAGTGCTATACATATTTTTGTCTATATTTCCTAATTCATTTCCATCTATGTAATTCCCTTATGTACAACTATTTACACCATCATCAAAAGACAAAATGCAATTCCCTAGATCTTGATCGGCAATATAAATAGGGTAATTGTTAGGATTTTCTGTGTCTCTCACTGTGTATGCTAGCCTCTTTTCCCTCTATAGCCGAGTAAATTGTCCACCAAAAACAGGAATCATGGCGTAGGTCATGTCTAATTGAAGAGACCCCCCAAGTTTGGCTCCCCACGACCTAGATAGTAGCAAGCCATACTTCGGAGGTATATTAGCAATAACTACATCCATCAGGACGCTTTTCACCAGAACCTGTGCAAGAGTGACTACTAAATCTTTTATCATACCCATGCACTTAACTCTCCTTGAATTGAAAGAGTAGAGATCTCCATAAGGCCTGGTGATCTTGAGGCCTAGTTTCTCCATAATAGACTTTTGCAGTTATGCAACAGTCGATCATGCACATTTAGGGTAATATAGAAGGGAGCGACGGTCTCCCTGGCACCCTCAAAACGTGGACCAAAAGTGATATTAGGCTTATCATCCTCCAAGTTTATCACGTCAGAGTGACTTTCTAGATCTGAAAAATCTATTATTTTGGTTATCTTTTTTCGATACACAGGATTCTTTGTTAATTCAACCAGAGGGATCAATATTTTGATCTTATTTATCTCATTATCAAGGCTAAAACCTCCCCCACCTTTGTCCGCTTCTCTGGTTGAAACCTCAAACTATTTCTTTCCTAACTGATTTGTTTGTGTTGATTTATTTTCTGTGAGTTTATTTACCAGTGTATGTGTTTCAGCTGTATTAGTTTTTTTTGCTTGGGTCTTAGCCTCCTTTACTTTGGGATTTCACGCATCTACCTATTTTATTTTTCTATTAGGCATCTTGGTCTCTTTTGGGGAAGGATCATATATTTCACCTCTAGGAAGAATTTTCTTGGGTTGAGGAGTCGACACCGGTTTGTTTTTAGGCCTCAGGTTGTACTTATGTTGGCCCTCAACCATTATAGAATCGGCCATTTCTTGATAGATAGAAACCTCAGTGTTGTTTATTCCATCATCTTTATTTGACGGTTGCTATGTGTTCAAGGACTTCTCGTAATATTCTTTAGTTAAATGAGGCTATGTGCAGTCATCACCCAAATTGTTTACGTCTTCTTCCAGATCCTCGAACTCTTGCAAGTCGTTTCTCCTATAAAATGTTCATTTTTTAAAGGAGTTTGAATTTTCTAGTCTTCATTTTTAATCTATCTTTGTTGATTTTGAGGGTTGTGGTTTCTTCTGATTCCCTCTTAACAAATGGATCTACCTTGGATTGATCTAGCTCCATTATGGAAATCTTATTTGATAACTCTTTAATTATCCTATCCATATCATCCATTTTATCATCTGAGGATCTACTAGGTCCCGAGGGTTGAGCCTATTCCCTAAAACGTTTGGTTTCTCGGTTTCCCGTTTCTACTTTTGTTTTCAATTTTCCAGAGGCCATTATGTTAGATTCGATCTCTATGGCCTCATCTTGCATTCGGTTCAGGGTAGCCCCTCTCCTTTTTGTCAACAGAAGTGCGAAATCGGGTTCGAAATATCCCGCAAAGGTTACCTTGGCTACAGGTTCGGATGGTTTAACTTTGAACGAGATTTTATTATATAACTTGTTAAACATTTGAATAAATTCCATAACAATTTCTAATTTTTTTTTTCTTAAAGACCCGAACTCGATCAAATAGTACAAATGGTCTTTTCTTTCACCCCATTGTCTAAGAAAAGTGTCTTCTAGGGCATCATAGGATAAT
The DNA here is from genome assembly GCA_032191745.1 of Picea mariana. NCBI lineage: Eukaryota > Viridiplantae > Streptophyta > Pinopsida > Pinales > Pinaceae > Picea > Picea mariana. The sequence goes on along the minus strand of JASDQU011402559.1, from coordinate 30,561 downwards.
ATCAAACTTGCGGGTAGACTTCGAAACTAGGTTCGTACCTATCCTTCAAAGGTCTTAACAAATAACATTGAATATACGTCTTCGTGTTCAAGACGTAGGATATCCACGAACTGATCAAAGAAATTTATATGTTCAGCAGCAGTCAGGTCCCCTTCCCCTGTAAATTTAGGTAAGTTTTTCATGTAGTTTTCAGGGAGGTCGTGAAGAGGGACATGCAGGACCAGAGGCGCATATCTGGTAGCTACTTTAGTGAAAACCCTGGGAGGCAGGGGCGACCCTTGGCCGCCCCCTCCTCCTCCTGGAGCCCCTCCACCTCCTAAAACCCCTCCACCTCCCCCTCTTGCGGTCGCCATCGATACTATTGGATAGGAAAACGGTGCGTTATACAGAGGGTTCTAGAACACTAAAAGCAAATCTTTAGCTTTTTTGAGAGACGAGAAAACTGAAGAAGGGGGAAAAGGGATGCGAGGGCTTGGTTCCTCAGATTTGCAAGAGATGTAATCAGGGGAACCCACAGGCGTGGAATATGAGTATATGGTATACTCTTTGAGACTCTGTGAGATCGAGAAATCTAATTGAAGAGTTGGCGGGATATCGTTCGCTGTTAAAATTACTGAGGGATTTCCACCTTTGTGTATGCCAGAAGTGGTCGAATGAATTTCATTTTAGACTTCAGGGAGAGCTAAAGTTGGGTTGAGGGTTTTAGGGGGGGATTCGTGAGATGTTAGAGGTTCAAAAGAAATCTTACCCTTGGGTTGTGTGTGCCTAAGCTGGTAGACTGCAGTGGTTGGCTTAAGGGAACCTCTTGTTTTCAGTATTTTTTTGGGATCGAAAACAGGCATGGTCTGTTTACCGTCCAAGTTTTGTCTGGTGTTCCTTCAACCAGATGCCAGCTTACTTAAATGTGGAGTCGCCAAGTGAATGATAAAAACAAATCCTTTAGAAGGTGTTCACTCTTTGTTCACTATCAAAAGGTAGAAACTTACAAAAATGTCATTCTCCAAGGGAAAAGGTTTTGTAACTTTGTCCCCGAAAACGGTGCCAGAAAGATGTTGTTCTAGAGTCTATACTTAAGGCTAGAAAGTACAGGGTCTAGGCATTCGAAAGTGAGTAATAGATAAAAAAGGGAAAAATAAACCTTTGGGAAAGGAAGCTAAGGTTGATTTCTAAGTTGTATCTGTCTCACTTCCAAATGTTCCTGGATGCTTATATCTCATTCAATTGCAGCCCATGAATGTTCGAGTTTGACCCGGGTGATAAAATTTTTAATTATGGTTTCAAAAAGGTTTAATGCGATGATGCTTTGATCTGATAGGTTGGGTTCAATATTGGGTTTTCTTGCAATGGGCACAGTCATGGAGGAACAAAAATTAAAGAGAAAGTTCAAGGTTTAAAATGCTACTTCAAATTTTTTGACCATATGGAAGAGAATTTTTGAATCCGATGTTAAATATAGAACAAAAACCAAAAGGCCTTCTCCCGTAACTGTGTTAAATTTTTAAAGACTCATGTGTAAAATGTGAGAAAACATTAAGCAGTCGACAATGCAAGGCTCCTATCAAGGGAGAATCGTGCCCTGTAAACAGAAGAAGAAAAAGGCATGAATCAATTTGACGAAGCATAAAATATAGAGATCTAAAAACGTTCACAGGTCTTGTACTTGCTGATAGCCGATACAGAGTAAAAACTGCAAACGATTAGACAACTAAGCAGTTGGTCACCACAGTAGAAGTTGTACTAAATTGCAGCTAAGCATTCATCAGAGACATATATGTGAAATGAAATTTAATAGAAGATAACAGAGAAAACAAAACTCATAACTCAGTCTTCACGGAATCAGTAATCTTTGGATTGCTTTGTATTAATTTTCAAAAGGAAAAAGTCTCTATTACAATCAGCCCAGAAAGATCCAGCCCTGGTTCTCACTTCAAAATGCATATTTATACAAACTTCTATGCATTTGAATTTCAATCGTTCCAGAAGTTTTCAGTTACAAAATGAGAAATTTAAGTGTTTTACTTCTTTGTCTTTGTCCTCCTTCATGCGGGCATAGCACCTTCCTTTCTTTACTCTTCGGGTTCTAAAAATAGAACAGGCAGACATCTATCATTTTTTGGAACCAGAAACCTACCCCTTCGCCTGCTCGGTGCAAGTGACTCACCTCTCCACTAACTGGGTTGTCAACCTAGAAGGCTCTTCTTGGTCGCTCACTTCAAAAGTGTAACAACTCTTCACCAGCTGTGGAAATTTTTTTCCTACTTGTCAGTCCTCTGTGATGATGGAGCTTAATTGTAAACTTCGTTGTACTAGCCATTTGTCCACTTGGGCCATATCGACCTAGCTTATCAGGGATATCTCCAATTGTTGCTTCTCCATGTTTTCTTTGATGTACAATACATGTTTAGCTATATTGATTTTTCCTAGTGTTCCAACACTGCTTTCCTTATCAAGGTCTAGCAAACTTTTACTTATTAAAGAGAACGTTTCCTCACAAAAATTATTTACTTCGTTAGCTCTCCCCTTGCTTTCTGATATGTTCTACTCCCAGACCTTCAACAGGATATTACATCTGGTTTGTTCTGCAATGGATAAGTTTGAGCTACTAACTGACTCTATCTTTGCCATAGCTATAAAAACGTATTAGAAAGCGACCCTTGCTACCCCGACTTCTCTTTCTCTCAAAGAAATATTTTCTAATATTTGATCTATCATTTGGAAATGGTTTTGAATGGTTCGTACCTTTACCAGCAGATTTTGTTGAGCCGTAAGTACCTTATGTCGGATTTCTGTGGCCTGCAATCTGAACATATTTATGTCTACAACCTGGTTCTCGACCGCCTCTAATTTTGATTGCAACTCTATAATCTGTTGCCCCTATTGGCTTACCTGTGTTTGGCTGGTTTGCTCCGACTGGCGCACCTTCTCGAGGTCAGACCTAAGCTTCTTGATTTCATGCAGGCCGGTTGTTCGACCTTCCTCAAGGCTCCTACTCACCTTTTCCTTGACATTTGCTTCGGTAGTAGCCACCCTAGCCTCCAATTTACTGATCAGGAGGTTCTTTCATTTCAACTGGGTCGTCAAAGTCCCAACCGAGTACTAATTGGCTGTAGCATAAGCCCCTAGTGTCCCGACTATCTCCTCTACAAATTCTCCCTCTTTCGCAGCCTTCCCATCTGTCATGATTTTAAATTTTTTAGCCATCATGCCCTCTTTTTGATAAAATCCTTGGCTCACCACATCCTTTCTTTTTTTTGTCAACGAAAAATTCATTGGGAGGAAACTCCTCTATAGAAATAGGCATCAGTGCTTCATTGAAAATCCATCCCACATCAAGATTCCCCTTTGTGAACTGCAAGGGTGTGACAATAGAAATCAGACTGCCAATTTCCTTGTATGTTTGTTTCAGGGTGACCTCTGCAACTAGCTTGTTTGACCAAGCGAAAGTGAGTCACCTAACCCCTGTGAAGGTATCTCTACTTGGCCTTGGGCCTGCTTCCCTGGGGTGCCCTTTTCGGGGTTTCCTTCCTACTTCTAGGGGACTTCGGCTCCTTTCTCTGAGGGTCCAACCTCCCTGGTTTTCCCTTGGTCCTTCTCCCCTCTAGGACTCGAGTCCTTTGCACCTTGGGCTCCCATATGCTTTGTAACTAGAAGCTCTGGGGCTTCACCTTGTAAAATCTGGGGGAGACAACTCCATCGGTGCTCCTGGAATTTAAAAAATTCAGCCATGTCTCCAGGTGGCAAGGCTTGAATCTGACTTAGGACTTCAGTGAAGGACCTCGTGCCCTAGAATACTTCATCATGTGGGGCATCCTCATGTTCATACCTCTTCAGGCCATAACTTGCCAGGTGATTGCTCACAACCTTACTAGGGTCGTGATTCTTGAACTCAATATCTACCAGCTTCATTTCTTTTAAATACGTAGCCTCAACTTTGGAGTGGCCAAAATATAACAAGGAATACGCACTGATACGAATAGGGAAGGGAGGCCATACCTTTTTTTATACTCCTTTGAGTTCTTTTCTTATTCCGCCAAGCACAGTCTGTTTGGCGATCTCACGGCATAATAGCTTATTTGGCAGGAATAGTGGGAGGGCATATGGAGGGACAGAGGTGCTGAAAATCCTGATATATGAAAATTCTCCCTCTAGATACCAATCTGCCACACTGCTTAAGTTGGTCGCGACGCTATATGATATCTTAGGAGGCGGTTGGCCAAAAATGGTGACATGAAGTGACACCATTACCCAATTGAAGATCTCATAGATGAATTCTTTGGCCTTATCCTCCCAAAGCTTTGAGTGGTAGACATGGATAGGATTTGTAGTAGATGGAGTCCAGCTCCAGCTCATTAGAGGGAAAGGCATCATGAAACACATGGCGTCCATGATGTAGGTGGACATGAAAAATGAATTTTCTTTCCCACTCGTCTTATGTGCTCAATATTCGGTAATTCGATAGGTTAGACTGTTTGACAATAGTTTGGCCCAGTCGAAAGAAAAACCTTCAATGACTGTATGAATTAGAGGCACCCACGGGAGGAAAATGTGTGTGGTGTCCTCCCTCCAATACAACCTACAAGACATCATTGCTATATACCTGAATGGCACCTCTAAGGAGGTGATTGAATAAATTCCCTTAGAATCCGCCCTAAATTTTGCGGGGTGCGAAACCCAATCCCTGATCAGATCGGACAAGTTTCTACCATGTTGCTCGCATTCCTTTCCCTTGAAACCTTCCAGAAACTCGACGTTGTACGCGAAGTTTGGTGTGGGTGACAGCTGATACATTACATGCAAATGTTCTGTTCCAAAAGTCTGAATCGTCACCTTCTGCTCATGGATAATAGTTCTTGTCGGGATATCCACATGGTCTAGTGCCCATCTGATCATATCATAATAGGGAAGGAGCCATGGCCTTGCTGCTATTTTGTGCATCTTTGCTTGAATGACGATTTTGTATTTGGTGGCCAAATCATCCTTCTCATTATCGCTGGAATCATCTGAATAATTCACCGATTCAGACTGAAGAATGTCGGAGACGTATGTCTAGGTTTTGACAATATTAATACTTTGGGGTGAAGTATCAGAAACAACATCGGAGCCCTGACCTGAAATCTCGGCAGCCACCTTGAACCCTTTTCGTGGAGCCATGATAGAAAACTCTGTACTCATATCTCCTGTGGTAAGAATTGTAAATACAGACAGAAGTTATCTTGATGAAAAAGATCTGCGCGCCAAATAGAAATAAAATAGAAATAATAAAAGAAACTCCCTATATTAGTCATTTAAACCCTTGGTGTCCTTGCAAACAAAACAATCAAATCGCTTAAAGAAAGATTTAGCAGTAAAAGCGAGATCCTACTATCTGTCACCTCGTTGTAGTTCAAATAAATGCCATCATTGTTTGACGAGTCATAGCACGAATCAGTGCAAAAAACATTTAAATTTACTCTGCAGACGGTGCGTGCTAAAGTTTTCATTGATGCATCGATTAATCTAGCTTAGCTTCTTTAATTAAGTTTTCTTTAGTCTTTAATCCCCCTTTTTTGACGTTCGTCATATCGGGAGATTTCACTACTACCCTTTGAGCCCCCAAAGCCCAAAATCGCGATGATGAGGTTTAGTTAAAAAATCATGATCTGAATTAAGTTTCCTAATTAATCCATGCTTAATTAAAGAATATCATGACTTCGTGAGTCGGAGCTACAAAGGTATGGGTTTTTTGGAGAGCGATCGCCGAGTCATGAAACCCCAACAGTTCTTAACTAGGGTTTAAAAAGACTTACTCCTGACACTAATCTCAGTAAAATTTTAAAACCATTTCGCAACTTCGCATATCGGAGTTTGGAAACCATGCAACTTGTAACTCCCGAAGCATGATAGCATGAGGTATTAAAGGTGATAAACTTGCTTAACGGTTAAGTGATGGTGATTTAGGACTATAACGACCATCGCCACTTCGCATGTCGGGTAATGAGGCTTTGAGTGGGTAAAGATCATAAACTAAAAGATAGCCTAAAAACCAACTTTTGATTTTAAGAATTATATTTCAACCACTTGGAAAAGGCGACTCCAATAGGAAGAAACTGAACAGGCCACAAAGGCCCTAAAGAAAGTACAAAAAACCATCATAGAGAAATGTCGAGTTGTGCAACGAGAGAAGGATTCCCTCCAAGCTAAGTTTGAAGAAGAGAAAGCACAGATCCAACAAGAGAAGGAGCAGTTGATCACAGAACAGGTGGGAGTAAAAGAAGCAGTCAACATAGCACTTCGCTCTGTGACGGGCTTAGAGAAAAAAGAGGAAGACCCAGTGGAACACCAAGTGGAGCAGCTTGTGGAGGCTATCCAATAGCTTCAAAAGAGAATTTCAGACCTCGAGTTATGAATAATTCCAAGTACCCTGCAGGACGTGCGAGATCAAAAAGAAGCCACTGCCTGGAGTGCAGTTGAGAGGATCCGAGAATTCACTCTGGAATGAAAAAAGCTAAGTGCTTGCAGCGCAATGAATTATTCGCGACACACTAAAGATACTGAGTTGAAGGTACTGGAGTCACAGCTTCAGGAAGCAAAGCAACAAGCAAAAAAAGTACAGGCGTAGTTGAAGCTCCTTTCAATAGTTGAAAGGATGAAACGATCCCAAGAACAACACATTGCTTAACAATAGGTCCACACCATTCAGAGAAAAGTAATGGAAGTGACTCAAAGGCTCCAACTAGTCTAGGACAAAGCTTTCCAACTGTTTGAGAAGATTGAAGGCCGAGGAACAGAGTTGGAACAAGTAGTCACTGCAGTCAAACAACGTTTAGAGGGACCTATCAACAAAGCAGTATTCCAAGAGTTCGCTGAGCAGGAGGCCCTGGCACAAGAACAGGTATAAGTAGCTCAAGCCAAGATTGAGGCTTTTGAAGAACAACTACCCAGACCAGAGTGACTCGGGACGAGTCATAGTTGAGTGTTGGGGGTCTATTGGCACTTGACCATTTTTTGGAGATCCTTGGTTAGGTTTGACCTATTTTGGGACTTCGACAGGCTTTCGAAGACAGAGTGCAAGTCGAAGTAGAGATCGTAGTATCTCGACCCCTTTTAAGTGATTTTTGGGTTTTGGTCTTATGTAACGGGAACGAGATATCGACCTTTCAGATTACCTATGTTTAGGCCCATTTTGTAATGTATAAATAGAAAGCTAAGCGATGTAGGAAATAGTTCTATCTATGTGATCGAAGGGGGAAAGTGTGAGAGTGTGCTAAGTGGTAAGTGTTGATTTCTAAGTGCAAATGGTAATTGTAGATGCTTTGTGTGTACTATGTGAGACTTGCAGAGCTAAGTGCAAGTGGTTGTAAGAGACTGTGGAAGGATTTGTGTTTTACTTCAGGGAAGGAGGATCTAGCGAGGTGCGCAGATCTCCTTTCCTATGTGGAGTAAGATATCATGGCTCTGTGCATGTATAATATTTATAGAAACAAATAAAGAAGAAGATTTGGTGGACGTAGGCCCAGGGTGGGGGTGAACCACATATATCCTGCGTTGTGATTTCTATGTGCTTTATGGTTGTTCTCTTGTTTATGTGGTTATATGCTTAGTGCATTGATGTATGTTAGATGAATTTGATATGGTAGATTAGTGTTGAATAAGGTGAATAAATGCTAGATCTGATCTATGTTGGTATCCTTAGTGGTTGATTATATTGGATCTGTGTGAATACAGCGCTGACCTATTGTTAGGGTTTAGCTGCGTTGTAAACTAAGGTTGAATATTAACAAACTATAACTGCTAGGTACTTTGTTAAGGTGTTGTAATCAAAGGTTTGTGTCCCAGCTAAGGTTGTAGATACAGGAGTCCTGCAACCACCCCTGCCTCTACCTCGTGTGAGACTTCATCTGCTTTGCAGGTGATGTCGAAAGGGCCGGTATTTAGGGTTTTGTTGGTGCGTTGTTGTAGCGTTGAACCCTGGGTCTACCCCTGTGCCAACAATGGTTGTAAGGAATGATTGTTATCCTCCCCACCTAGGTTCAATTCCCAGAAATATAGAAAGAAACTGTTATTTCAAAGTATTATTAAGTTAATAAAATATTATTAATTAACACATTAATAAAACACTAAAATATTAAAATGGTATTAAAGTTTTAATATTACATTAAAGTGATAAAGTAAAAACACATTAATAATACATTACTACATACATACAAAACATTTACCATGACCATGACAAACCATGATACCAAGGTTGACCATGATTATGAATATGGTTGACTTTAATCATATAAGACCACAAATAATCATGCCCATGACTATAGGTGGTCTGTGTGTTTGTGTATTGGAAATGTTCGTCACACTGTGATGTTAGGAGATATTTCGTTGCATTGCAACAACTAGAAATGTTTATGACAAAGGGAAAATCTGTGTTCATATGATATTGAGAGATCTTTATCATAATGAAACATTAGAAAATGTTCGTGACATTGTGATATTGGGAAATGTTTATGACAGTATGACATTGGAAAATGTTTGTGACATTGTGACATTGAGAAATATTCATCACAATGTGACATTGAGAAATTTTAGTCACATTACAATGTTGGGAAATGTTCATCAGAAATGTGATTGACATTGAGAAATTTTCATCACATTGCAATGTTGAGAAATGTTCGTAACATTGTGATGTTGGGAAATGGTCATGATAGTGCGACATTAGTATATGTTCGTGATATTGCAACAATGGGAAATGTTTGTCACAATACGACAATGTTGAATGCTCATCGCATTGTGATGTTGGGATATGTTCGCTAGAATGGGACGTTGGGAAATGTTCATGACATTACGATGTTAGGAAATGTTCGTGACATTGCGATGCTAGTAAATGCTCGTCAGATTGTGGCATTAAGAAATGTTCATCACGTTGTGACGTTGAGAAATGTTCATTACATTGTGATGTTAGGAAATGTTTGTCACATTGCAAAGCCAAGAAATTTTCATCACAATGCAATGTTGGGAATTATTCTTGAGAACACAATTTCATGAAACATTCGACACATTGTAAAATAATCTTTTACTTTTGTGATGTTGGGAAATGGCAGTCACAATGCAATGTTGGGAAATGTTTGTCACATTGCGATGTTGAAAAATGTTTATCACATTGCGACGTCGAGAATATTTCATCAACAAGCAACGCTGGTAATAAGTCATTGCAATACGATCTTAGGAAACACTCGACAAATTGTAAAATCATATTTTGATTTTGTGACGTTGGGAAATGGTCATCACAATGCAATGTGGGGAAATGTTTGTCACATTGTGACGTTGGGAAATGTTCACCACACTGTGATGTTGAGAATTGTTCATCACATTGTGACATTGGGAAACAATCATGACAATGCGACATTAGGAAATGTTCATGACATTGGGAATGGATTTTCACAATGCAACATTGGGAAATGTTTGTCACATTGCGATGTTGGAATATGTTCATCAGAATGTGATGTTGGGAAATGTTCATCGCATTGCAACATTGGGAAATTTTTGTCACATTGCAACCTTGAGGAATTTTCATCACACTGCAAGGTTGAGAAATGTTTGTCACATTTTTTATGCCGGGAAATGTTCATGACATTGCAACGTGGGGAAATTTTCATCAAAATGCAATGTTGGGAATTATTGATCACGATGCGAAGTCAAGAAAATAAACACATTGTAGAATCATCTTTAAGTTTTGTGGCATTGGGAAATGGTCATCACAATGAAATGTCATGAAATTGTTTTCACATTGCAACATTCAAAAATGTTTTTCACATTGTGGCATTGAAATTTTTTTATCACATTAAGACGTTGGGACATTCAAACATACATATCCCAACATTGCAATGTGATGAACATTTCTCAATGTCATATTGTGACAAACATTTCTCGATGTCGTAATTTCATGAACACTTCCCAATGTTGCATTGTCATTAACATTTCCCAACATCATAATGTGATGAAAATTTCTCAATATTGGGAAATGTACACCACATTATGACATTGAGAAATGTTCATCACATTGTGGCACTAGGAAATGTTAGTCACATTATGATGTTGAGAAATGTTTGTCACATTGCGACGTTGAGAAATAAAATGTTGTTTGATTCTACAATGCGTCATTTTATAAATGTGATGCATTTACCAACAACCATGTGGTTATTGATTCTACAATGTATCATCATTAGAAATTTGTCATTTTTCATCAAAGTGCAACGTTGACAAATGTTTGTAAAATTGCAATGTCGGGAATAATATTTTACTTTGCAAACAATGATTTATACTTATCCTAAGGACATTGATAGAAAATAATCTTCAACTTTGCAAGTAATGAATTATAATTATTGTAAGGACATTGATAGAAAATCATTCAATAATTTATACACACATTAAACACATTGACATAAAATCATATTGAAAATTTCAAATGATGATTTATACTTTTTCTAATGACATCGATAACAAATCTACTTGATATATATTTTGCAGATAATGATTTATTCTTTTTATAAAGACATTGAAGTAGACCACATATGGATCATATATTGGGCCATGGTAGAAACTATGACCATTGTGCATCCCTATATATATATATATATATATATATATACCTTGTGTTGTGGTTTAAATCCTTTTATTGGGGTTCCATCCCTTGAAACATTGTGCATTTTCTTTTTATATATTAGTTCTAGGTGTATTCTAGTTCTTTTTATATTTTTCATCACAATTTTATTCAACGCCTATACAAAGGCTATTTGATTTACTATATAAGTCCATGACACATGCAAGACGAGTTTACATCAACACTATGTTGTGACAGAGATGATATTTTTTGAAATAGTAAAGAATTCCTCTTGTTTGGTGAGAAAAATACAACAACAATTAGACTTAGTATGTATAATGAACACACATTAAAAGTAAAATATTGAATAAAACATTTTAAAAAACATAATTTTAAAATGTATTTCTTTAAATACTTATACAAAATATAAAAACCCCATTAATATTTAGAACAAAACCAATAATTAAAAAAAAAAAAAACATTCAATCAATACATAATATGACTACTAAAAGCATTACATAAGTAGAAATAAAAGTGGTTGATATATCTAGATAATGATAAACTTCAAAAACATTGTAAAAAATATTAATTAAGAAAATATTATAAAATAAACATTATTAAAAAATAATTAAAAAAACATGAAATATAAAGGTATTAATTAAAAAACAAAAAAAAATTAAAATCAGTAAGACTTTTTTTTAGTTTAATAAAAAAAACTATAAAACTAACCATTGTAAAAACATTTAAAGAAACAATTAAAAAAATTAAAAAATTAATTAAGAAAATATTAAATATATAAAATATTAATTAATTTATAATCATTTTAATTTGGAATTTAATATCTTAAATATATAAAATCTTTTAATTTGGAATTTGATATCTAAATTTTAAAAATAAGTTCGTGATTGAGGTCAATCTAAAAATTAATGTCAAAAAGTTTTTAAAAATAGGTTTATTTAAAAAAAAAAGTTTGTGCTCCATGGATTTAAAATTTAATTATGTTTTAAGGAAGACAATTAACATGTAGAGAGATGAGTCCTCCACTCTCATATTATAATTGATGAAGTTTTCACCTAACCAATCCAAAGAGACGCAGATAAAATATAACACGACATTTAATATAATATTTTAATTGATTTAGAGTCATTTTAATTTCGAATTTGTTATTAAAAATTAAAATATATATATATATATA
>JASDQU011402559.1:0-16860 GCA_032191745.1 Picea mariana | reverse complement strand
TATCTACAGATATGGTAGAAAAGTTGGAGCTGGAGACTGTTGCACATCCAAATCCATACAGATTTTCGTGGCTACAAAAAGGACATTAGGTAAATGTCACTAAATAGTGTTTAGTTGAATTTAAAATAGGAGGATATAAAGCTGAAATATTATGTGATGTCATTCCCATGGATGTTTGTCATCTATTACTAGGTAGACCATGGCAATATGATAGAAACGTGGTTCATGATGGGAGAAAAAACACATACACACTGGAGAAAAATGGTAGGACTCACATGTTGTTGTCGATTAAGGATAAAGAGGTGAAAACAGAAATGAGCAACACTGTACTTCTCATGAGTGGGAAGGAACTTTTTGATGAGGTTAAGAAGAAGGAATACACACAATTTATTGTGGTCAGGAAGCCCAAAATTGTTTTGACCAGTACGAGGATAGATGATTTACCAGAAGAAATCCAGGAGTTACTAGAAGCGTTTGCTGATATAGTAGTGGACAAACTACCTTGTTTGTTGTCACCTATCAGGAGTATAAGTCATCATATAGATCTTATACCCAGGGATGATTTTAGGGGATAAATTTCGCTCATGGGCTAATTTTCCATGGTTTTTCCAAAAACAAGATTCATTATTTTAAAAATGATTCACCCAAATTCTATAGGATAAAATTATTTTACCTTAAAAATCACCAAAATTTTATGAAAACTATATAAAATACTTAGAAATGTTCATATTTTTTTTTAAAATATCGCCAAACATTTATAGTTGACATATGAAGGATTAGTAATATTCGCCAAGGTTTCTACATTTTAAAATAATTTTCCATTCTTAAAATCATCCATGCTTATACCTGGAGCCAGTTTTCCGAACAAAGCAGCATATTGGTTGACGCCGCAGGAAAATGAAGAAGTTAAGAGACAGGTCCAAGACATAATGGACAAAGGATTGATTCGAGAAAGCTTAAGTCCATGCGTTGTTCCAACAGTGCTCAGCCCAAAGAAAGATGGAGGTTGGAGAATGTGTATAGACTCAAGGGAAATCAATAAGATTACCATCAGATATAGATTTCCATTGCCAAGGATGGACGACTTGATGGATTACTTGAGTGGACCAAAGTTTTTTTCAAAGATTGATTTGAAAAGAGGATATCATCAAATTTGAATGAGAGAAGGTGATGAATGGAAGACAACATTCAAAACGAATGAGGGGCTGTATGAATGGCTTGTCATGCCATTTGGCTTAACGAATGTGCCCAGTACTTTCATGAGGTTGATGAATGAAGTGTTGAAGGATTTTATAGGGAAATTTGTCATTGTATATCTTGACAATATATTAATTTTCAGCAAAACTGCAGCAGAGCACTTAAAGCACTTAGCTGCAGTAATGAGGAGGTTACAGCAAGAGAAATTGTTGATCAATATGAAGAAATCATCATTTATGGGGACATAATTCATTTATTTGGGTTTTGTTATCTCTGCAAATGAATTGAAAATGGATCCATAAAAGATAAAGGTGATTAAGGATTGGCCATCACCGAAGAGTGTATTTGAAATATGAAGCTTTCATGGTTTGGCTATCTTCTACAGGAAATTCATCCGAAACTCCAGTGCAATTAGCGCATCGATGATGGATATGGTGAACAAACGACACAAATCTTTTCACTGAATAGAGGAAGCAGAGAAGAGCTTCAATCTACTGAACAAGAAGATCATTGAGCAACCAATTCTGGTTTTGCCATATTTTAGCAAGACATTCTAGGTCAGGTGTGACACAAGTGGATTTGAAATTGGAGTGGTCTTGAGCCAAGACGACAGGCCGATCGCACATTTCAGTGAAAAACTGAATGAAGCGAAGATTAAGTACTCCACATATGACAAAGAATTCTATGGAGTCATACAAGCACTAAAGAAATGGAGACATTATTTTGTTCCCAAGGAGGTTCTTTTGTACAACGATAATAGCACTTTACAATTCGTGACTCGAGAAGATAAGTTGAACCAAAAACATGCTAAATGGGTTGAATTCATGCAGAATTTTACTTTTGTGTAAGCATTTTTCTGGAACTGCTAACAAAGTTGTTGATTCTTTGAGCAGGAAATGTTTGCTTATGCAGGAATTCAGAGTCAAGACTTTGGGTTTTGATAACCTCAAATAAATGTATAGGGATGACCCAAATTTTAAGGAGGGATATGAGGCATTTGAAAATCCAATTCTCAGGGATAGAAGCCAATGGACTCAATACATGATCCGAGATGGATTATTGTTCAGGGGAGATCAACTATGTATTCCAAAATGCTCCATGAGGGAGAATTTGTTGAAGGAAAAACACAGTGGAGGATTGGCTGGACATTTCAGTCATGGCAGAACGTTCTCAAAGTTGAATGGATCATACTTCTGGCTAGGGATGAGAACATATGTTAGGAAATTTATGGACAGGTGCAAAATTTGTCAGCACACAAAAGGAAAAAGGCAGAACGCAGGGTTATACCAGCCATTACCCATACCTGAAAGGTCGTGGGACGGAGTGAGCATGGATTTTGTATTAGGACTGCCAAGGACATAGAGAGGATGTGATTTGATCTTTTTGGTAGTCGACAGATTTTCAAAGATGGCACATTTCATACCATGCCAGAAAACCAGTAACGCAACTCATATTGCGAACCTGTTTTTCAAGGAAGTTGTTAGACTTCACGGTTTTCCAAAGAGTATCATGTTTGATCAAGATACCAAGTTCGTAGGGAATTTTTGGAGGACCTTATGAAAGAAGTTGGGGACAATTTTTTCTTTTAGCTCAGCATATCATCCTCAGATAGATGGAAAGACAGAAGTCGTGAACAGGATCTTGCGAGATTTGTTAGGAAGCTTAGTGACTGAACATCACAGTAAATGGGATCACATTCTGCCACAGGTAGAATTCGCTTACAATGATTCACTCAATAGAAGCATAGGGCAAAGTCCATTCCAGATTGTGTATGGAATGTAGTCGAGGGGAGTTTCTAAATTGAAAGATGCAGAACAAACCGAATTCAAGAGTGCTAGTGCAGAGGACTTTGCAGAAGGAATGAAGGAGATTCATAGTTGAATCAAGGAGCGATTGCAGAGTTCAAGCCAAGAATACAAGAAGAGATCAAATCAACACAGGCAAAAACTTCAATTTGAAGTTGGTGATTTGATTCTTGCGTATCTGAGGAAGAAAAGGTTCCCAAGGGGAACGTATAATAAGTTGAAGATGAAAAAGATTGGACCGTGCAAGGTCATAAGGAAATTTGGGGCAAACGCATATGAGATTGAATTACCCGATGGGGTTAGAATCTCATTGATATTCAATGTTGCATATTTGTACCCTTACAGAGCTAAAGAAGTAGGAGCAGAGGAGGAACAAAAAGAGGTTCAATGGAAAAAACAAATGCCTGTAGCTGAAAAGCCACAGATGGAAGGCATAATTGACAAAAGGATTAGCAAAAAGACTAGGAGGAAAGAGTATTTTGAATACTTGGTCAAGTGGAAAGGACATTCAATTGAAGATGCCAGTTGGGAAGATGAAGTAGCAATTCATAGGCATGGACAAACCATTCAAGAGCTCATGAATAGGAGTTCATGAAAATTTTCAAGAAAGGGAGTATGATGCAGGAGCATCGTATGTAGCTAGCCAAGCAAGCACAAAGGCGGAATACAGCTGGAAAAGAACCAGCGCACATTTTGAAATGTTTTGAAAAATTAATGAGAGGATATTAATGTAATAGCTAGGGAAAGTTTACTTACATTTATATCTAGATGTTGTAAACAGATCTTGAGCGTTGCTCTCATATGTCGAATGTAGAGGCATTTATGCGTAATGAATGCAAGTAGGTAGATTTAATTTAATAGATTAGACAGTTTAGAAGTGTAGGAGGGAAAATAGATATAGACACCCTCACCCTTGTATCATTGTAACTGAATGATCATTCAGAATTCATAAGCTGTAGAGATGTAGTAGATAATTGTAGAGGAGAACCCGTGTACATGAGCACTTGAGTTGATATATAAAGCTTTGACTCAATCTTCATGGTGTTATGATGCTTACTGTTTACATTTGTTAAATGGTATGTTTACAGTTGTTTATTTTCTCTGCTATGAATTTGTTTCAATGTTCTGTTAGGTGTATGATTTCATGTTGAGTGTATGAAGTCTGAGAGAGGAGAAGAATGAGTTTCAATTGTTTCTCTTTCTGAGAATTCCTGAAATGAGTGCAGTGAACGTCTGCAAGGTGTGTGTTGACAGAGATCTGAGTTTTATCTCAGAAAGCTCAGGAGAGATATCGTTGTTCTCACAACCAGCAGAAGTGTAGGTGAGGAATAGAGCCATGCAAGGTGTGTGCAGGTTGGTTGAAGCCTTAGAACTTATCAACTAAGGTGAAAGTTCAAGGACTATTGTTGCAAGAGTGCACAGAGTCAAAGACTCAAATAACCAGAGGTTATTTGAAAGTTGTCGCAAGGAGTGGGAGAAGGATTCCTTTTGGGGATTGACTTTGAAAGTGAGAGCTCAGGAGGGATAGCACCTTTGAAGTGTTCAAAGGGAGGCAGAGATCGAAATCATCTCACGGCAGTCAGGTCCAAGTGGAAGGATGCCAAGTCATTTTGGCTAGAGATCCTTGAAGAAGAGTGAACGAATGGGGAAACTTCTTCGTGGAAGAAGTGCCGAAAATCCCGTGGACCATTGGATGAGAAGCAACAGGAGTGTCGATCCCTCTTTGGAGTGGAAGTTTGACATTTCGTCATTTCAGGGTTCTATATTTCGACAATTCTGATGACAAGGAGCCGGGGCACTTTGCATTGAAAACCCCAAAGTCATGAAACACGACGTGTCTTTGGAGTGGAATTTCAACATTTCATCATTTCGGAGTTTGGGAAGTAGAGGAGGCTGTGATTTTTGGAATAGAGGGTTTCAAACTCTTGGTACATGGAATCCCAAAAAGGTCGCTATTTCAGAATTCAGGAATTGGTGCGACAAGAGATTTGGGGTCGAGAGTTGCAAACTCCCGGTACGCAGAATCCAGAAAAGGTCGCTATTTCAGAATTTGGGAATTGCTGCAACTAGTGATTTAGGGTTGAGAGTTTCAAACTCTCGGTACACAGAATCCCGAAAGGGTCGCTATTTCAGAATTTAGGAATTGGCGCGATAAGTGATTTGGGGTCGAGATTCGTGGACTTCCGGTACACGGAATCCTGAAAGGTTGTCGCTCTCGCCACAGGAGAAATTTTGGAAATCGGGGAATCATAAGGGAAGAGGAACGATTGTTGGTTGCTCGCTCAAGTCCCGAAAAGACAAAATTAATGGGCTACAGAGGGCATGTGATCGTCGCGTTGGAGCGGTCAACCTTCGTTGACAATTCACATTTCGGCATTCGCCAAGAGCTGTGGAAATACATCGGGAATCTCCAATTCCCGAAACTCGAAGTCCTTTGTGGCTTAAACAAAGGGTTTGATTAACCCTTGGCGTGGTTTTAGTGAAGATCCTACACCGATCTCAGCCCGAGGGTTGGGGCTCTGCACCAGTTGACATTTTTGCATAATTAACATATACATTACATAAACATCATACATAAAAACATAAATTTGTTTTGGTAAATGAGAAACGTATTTGAAAATATGCAAACATAAATTTTGTCAAAAAAAAAAATAAATTCTTCGATCTGCCTGAAAAATAGTGACACACCTACCACGGTGTGCACACATATATTATGCAGCGCATGCAAAGTGAATTTTATTTTAGATGGTGTGTAGTAATTTTTGTATGCAACAGTGCATTATATATCATGAACACACCGCTATAACACTATCAATTTTCCACTGTGCGTCTATTATTATGTATGCCCAGTGCATTAAATATAAATGACACACTGCACGAACAACTGTCTATTTTAAATGATGCATATAGTATTAAGAATGTGTCGATGCATTCTATGTAACCAATGCCCAGTTAAATGGAAACTATTTATTTCCTGTGGTATGTTCATAATAAATGCACCAGCGTGTTAGTTATAAACAATGCATCGGTGCATTTATTCAGAATGCACAGGTGAAAATAAATAGTTTCCATTTACCGGTGTGTATAGTTTTATGAACGCACCGATGCATACATATAAGAATGCACCATTCATATGTAACTTTTCTATTTTAAACAGTGCATATATTTTTAGGGATGCACCAGTGTGTTCCTCATAACCAACACACCATTGAAAATAATCTATTTATTTACACTAGTGCATTCAAAATAAATGCATCGATGCGTTCGTTATCAAAAACGCACTGGTGCATTTATTTGACGCGCACATATGAAAATAAATATCTTCCACTCAATGGTACATATAGTTTTATGAACACACTAGTGCGTACATACAAATGACACGTTGTTAATTTGAAACTATATATTTTCAACGATGCTTCTATTACTTCAGACACATCGTTGTGTCGTTGGCAAGTACACACTAATTCATTCCATAATACGTCGCACCATCGAAAACAGACTATACATAATCGGTGCAAGACAAACGGCTCAAATGCATCACATAGAAAAAAAAAAGAAATTGAAAATAAAGAGTGTACCTGGAAATTTTCGCATTGAGGAGCCATCGTTGGGATGTAGTGAAAAAATAAAATTTCCCCACTGTATGGAAAAATTGGAATCCCACTAACCGAGCACCGAATGGAATCAATGTAATTAATGAAAGCACTAACGACAATGCACTTCAATTGGGAAAATGAGGCACTGGTGCTTGAGAGCTTCTCTGCACTAGAAATGGTAAAACTATATTTTTACTACCATTGTTTTTTATTATATTTAACCCTGTTCCAATGTGCTCGCGTTAAGCGCACTAGTATGCACAACTGCAGACAGTGCACCGTTACTTTTTAAAAACATTTTGATGGTTCACCCTATGGAGCGCACTGAAGATCTCTCATGAAAAATGCGTTCTGGTCTGTGTTTTGCTCCCTGGTGCATCTGTCGCGTGTGCATCGAGCCTTTGATATTTTTTATCGCCAATTTTTATTTAAACCCTGTTTTGGTGCACACATGTTAATAACACTAGTGCTAACCGATGCATATAGCACACCATGTTTTTAAAAACATGTGACAGTGCCTCATATGGAATGCATTAGTGTGCCCCTAGGACAAATTCACACCATTATTCATTTAAAAAAAACACAGACTGTGGAGATATTTGTTGCACCCCAGTGTTGCAAAGGGACAACGATGCACTGGTATGCACTTTGGAAGAAAGATGCAAGACGACAAACCTGTTTATTGCACACCAGTGTGCCCTTTGAAGGTTTATCGGTGCTTTCGATATACTTTTATATGATGTGCATCATTATTTTATTTGTTTTTCAAATAACTCTGCAACGCTGCACCATTTTCTATTAACACTAGTGCATTAATATATGGTGGCACATTGATGCGGTGTAGTCTTATAAACAAACCGTTAAAAAAATGTCTGCTAAAACATCCGCCCATGCACCTTCGCTATAAACTGATTTTTGGTCTATTTTTATAGGGGCTTCCGCAAAAACCTTTGCTATAGGGTCTTTTCCTTGTAGTCATAGTACGTTTTTTCCTTTTAATTAGGAATTTATACATATTTATCTTATCAAGTTTTAAGGACTCATTAGAAGCATCCCTAATGGATTTCCTATAATTTTACATTCTTTATCATACCAAGGGTTGGTCATTTTAATATTCTTGTTACATGACACCTTGAAAGAGATCTTGTTAATATAAGTGGAAAGGGTAGTTGTAAAATTATGATAGAGTTATTCAATGTTGTCCTCATAAATTAGGAGATGTAATTTACAATTTAAATCCTTTAAGAAAAGGTCAAATTTACTTTTGTCATAGTGCAATTGTCTTTGATTATCATAATTCTCTTCAATGGTGCTCCTGTTCATGGAAAAGTTTAGAGTTAGGATTAAAGGTTTATGATCATAGTCGGGTTCATGGTCATTTAAAAGGTTCAAAGTTTCTATTTGGTTGGAAACGAGGATATTAGATATCAAATAAGCTACAACACTACCACCTAGCCCATGAATACAAGTCATCTAGTTGGAGTTTGGCCACTTCATTACTCCATTGAAAATTATTAGGTTTTGAGAGCTGCAGAGCTTGAGAAACTCAATACCAAACAAATTCTAAATTAGGTCTTCAAATCTTTTTTTGTAGACATTAGATAAAACAAGGTCCCCATCTAGACATAAAGGATTATGGTTGGAATCAATGCTTAAAAGAGTATCTTATTTAGTTGCAATCCCAACATTAAAGTCTCATAACATGAGGATATTACCTTCATTTTTCAAACTATAAATATCTTGTTCTAAATTATTATAGGGACAATTCCTATCTAGATTGTTTTTCTTACAAAAAGTAGAATTAATAGGTGAAAAATAGAAAATTGCTATATACATTTTCTTCGCATTGGTTTCTAAAATTTCTATCCAGATGTCTTGATTGAGAGGGTCAATATTATGGAGTTGAATGTGAGGATAAATTTTCTTTCTAATATAAAAAGATATGCCTCCTATCCATATACAGTGATACTTTTTGTTCCATGTCGACCACAATAAAAATCCTTCTATGGTAGGGACCTTAGACTCTTCATGGTCCCAAGTTTCAACTAGAAAAATAATATCAATATCACTTAGTATCCAACTTATAATAGGACCTTTGCGCCATGGAAAGCCACGACAGTTCCAAAAAAGGATCCCATGTGTCCCAAATTCCTATTTATTTTAAAACTTCTCGTCTCTATCCCTAACAATAGCTTTTTGATTTCTAATTATTGCTCATTTTCCTTCTTATCTATCTTCTTTTACCTTTTGAACTTCCTTCCTTAATTATGCTTGGTCTTTGGGAATGGGGTCTTCATTTATAAATATTCCTGACCCTTTTAAGCTCGAAGATTTACTAAATATGCTATATTTATGGTCATTACTAGTTACTTTGACGTGAATCAACCTATCTTTGTGATCAATTATTTTTCCTAGCCTCTTTGCTTCTATGAGGTAAATTGTATCAATTTTTGATTTATTATTTAATTCTTCTTTTACTATTGTTAATGTATCCTCCTCTTGTTGTTCTTTTATACCAAAAATTCTAAGGTTCAAGGCACTTTTATTACACTTATGGTCCAGTTCGATTAGCTTATTCATTTCCTCTTAGATGGGTTTGATATCCAATTTGTTTTCGAGATTACCTAGGGTCAAATTGTTGGTTGTTTTTTCTTCTAGCTCTTTAATCCTATCTCTCAAGTTGTGATTTTCTTCAGTGTCTCCTTCTTGGGTTGATTGTTTATGTTTTTCCATTTCTTGAATCGTGTCCTTTATTTTCTGTAATTCACTCTTGAACCCTAAGAATCTATCCTCTATTTGAGTTTAAATGATATTTTTGAAAAACCTATTTTTTTTTATCAAGCATTGTCTAAGAATCTATCCTCTATTTGAATTTAAATGATATTTTTGAAAAACCTATTTTTTTTTATCAAGCATTGTCTTTATCTTTATGATATCAAATATGTTAAGAAAAAAATAATTTTTTAAATGTGAAAAAGAGAAAAAAATTAATTTTTTAAATATGAAAACAAGGATATAAAATCCATAAACATATTTAATTATGAGTTTGTTTTAATCTCATTACATTTCAAAAGATTGTCAATGGTCCAACCTTTTGTTTATTTTGGATTTTTCCAAATATCCTCTTAGATATAGTGCTTAAGCGTGTAGTCATATATCTATATATATCTATCTATCTCTCTCTCTCTCTCTATATATATATATAATTTAGAGCTATAATAATTTTTTTTTATGATATTTTTTTTTTAATTGACTTTATTTTTATAATGGGTATCATAGATTTTTGGTAAATCATATTAATTTTTTTTTTTAACTTGACTTTATTTTTATAATGGTATCATAGATTTTTGGTAAATCATGTTTTAATATGATTTTTTTTTAATGATAAGATTTTTTTATTTTAATTATTTTTTAAAAATATTGTAATTTAAATAATCTAAAAATATGTAAAAATAAAGTTATGCATCTAAATTTTGATCAATTAAATGATGTTATTACTTCAAAAATTCCTATCAACTTTAAAAAAAACTTAAATTAAATTTATTTATTTATTAATTAATGTATTCTATTCATATTTATGAAGTGATCTTTGGTCTTGTGATTTCATTTATTTATTTATTAATTAATGTATTCTATTCATATTTATGAAGTGATCTTTCTTCTTGTGATTTATGTTTCTAATTTATGTTTTCTTCCATATCCTCAATTTTTGATCTTTAATCTTGTGGTTTTTATTGCTAATTTATTTTTTCTTTTATATTTTCAATTTTATTTTAATAATTCTTATGATTTATTTTTCGCTAGTAATTCTTATAATTTATTAATTTTTAATTAATATTTCATTGAAATGATTTTTATGATTTTCCCTTTAATTTTATGATTTATTGAACTTTAATTAATATTTCATTAAAATGATTTTTATGATTTTCTCCTTTAATTTATTGTCCAATTATTGAATCTTTCACATTAATTCTTTTTTTTTTCCATAAAAATTAAAATTATTTCTTTAACATTTATTTTCTTCTTTAACCTTTATTATTTATTCTCTTAAAAGTAGTATGGTTTTCTAATTATTATTATTTTTTTTTCTTTTCTTAATAATTAATGGAACATCCACTCAAAACATCAAAATATCTAAATAATATAGTAAAATCCATAAAAACCCTACATACACATCATGACACATGACACATTTGAAATTTCCATTCTCAAATATAAAAATCTTCATGCTATAAAAATAACCCATTTGCAACTTGGAGTTGATACAACCATAGAAAGTTAAATTGGTTCTAAAATGTTGTAATTTTCAACATTTTTTATTCTTTTTATATATAGCTTTTATGACAATTTTCTTTACTTTTTCACTTTCATGTCCAAGGTAACTATCTTTTTAATTCAACTTATACACATTTGAATTATACACATTTGCATTAATAAAGTTTTAGCTTTGTAGATCACAAGTCATACTAATGGAGTGTCATTTTCATTATATTATTCTTCTAAAATTTGTCCAAGATAACTATCTCTTTCATTCAACTTATACATATTTACATTAATAAAGTTTTAGTTTTGTAGATCACAAATCATATTATTGGAGTGTCATTTTCATTATATTATTCTTCTCAAATTATAATAAATAATATACATAATTAAATAGATTATGGGATGTTGATTTCTTTGGTTTAGCACATTTTTTAAAATCAAACATTGTATAAGAAAATTAAGATATGAACATACCCATACAATTGAATATATTATAAGCATAGATACTTAACATGCTTGTCATTACTAGTGTTTATTAAGACAATGTAAATATGAATGTAAAAATGTAAATTAATAACAAGAGCTCTAAATTTTGTCATCAACATCTACTTCAAAAGTGAGTGGACATAATATTGAATTTTTTTTTAGTTACACTTTTGTTTTTTTAGTTTAAGTCATACCAATTTCTTTTAAAAAGGTTTTGAATATTTCAATTTACATTTATAATATTGTTAATAGTTATTAATACCTAAATCTGTCTTATGCTACTTCAATTTTCAAAGAGATGAAATAGCCACTATAACTTCTCTTTTACTTTTAAATTATATATAAATAATATGTTATTACAAGTTTCAAGTGTTTCATAATTTTAATAAACAACTTTTAACTTTTAATTACATAGAACTAATACATTAAAATAAAACATTTTAAGTGTTCTTAAACTTAATCTATCTATACCATGACTAACCTCACTTGAATTAACATTCAACAAAAAAAAAATCTAACCTTTAACTAAAACACTCCACTCATGGATGTTTTTAACTTGAGTTTTTTATCATTTCGTTATCAAACATTGTTTCACAATTTTATATAATTGAAAAAATAATAAGAGTTTTAACATATTTTAAATTTAATTTAATACTCCAAATTATAATTTAAACATTTTATTATATCCGATTTTACAATTCTGTCAATTATCTGATTTTATTTTACCATTTATCATTTCCTTATCGAACATTTTTTCACAATTTATATAATTGAAAAATAATAAAAGAGTCTTAACATATTTTAAATTTAATTTAATACTCCAAATTATAATTTAAACATTTTATTATATCCGATTTTACAATTCTGTCAATCATCCGATTTTATTTTAACAATGTTGGATTGGATTGAATACATATAATAATTTTGCTTGTCGGATTCCCCAACATCGCAATGTACCTAAGAGCGATTGTTTCCAATTGTCGGTCACAACGGACACTGTTTTTGAACTTCATCTGCACAATATTCATCTGATAGATAAGTACAGACAAATTCTGTAGGCATTCCAGTAATTGTATGCTCAGTAAGTATATACAAGTTATGCTTCAGACTATCTCAGCAAGCAGGCTCCTCTGAAGGATGTTTATAAATCTCCAAGCGGACTGTGGAGTTCAGTGATGGTATCCAGCCTTGGCTTCCATGGAGACAAGGCCGATTGCCTAGTGGCACGTTGGATTAAGGGAGGCACCAATACATTTTCCATCACACTATTTGCATTATTAGCTGAAAGAAAAGAAGCGAGCTCTTCTTTTCTAAGTCGAAGCTTCACACGCACCGTCGATCCGTCGGTGGAATAGGAAGAAGAAACAATCCTTACGCCGCCTTTAATCTTATTAACCACATGATCATCCGTTTCTTCTTGTTTTATTGAATCTCTGCCAATGTCTGGAGAAGACCATGGCTGCAACGTGGAACTGGCCCTTCGTATGCTATTATAAAAAGAAGCTCTTGCAAAGGGTCTTCTATGTTAAATATAATGTAATCTCAACAGGCTGATTATACAGCCAGCTGTCCTAGTCAGCTATACTTTTTTTTCTTGATTTGCTTGAGCTTATTTAGCTCAACTATTTTTCTTTTGCATTGTATCATCTTCATTAACTCTTCTCATTGTACTTTCTCCTTACATTCTCAATATACTGAATACTATTTCCACTCTATTTTTTCTCTTCGCATTTCTTGCTTCACAATTTATCATGGTATCAGAGCTTCAGCACTAAGCCTCTTCACACAGGCTGGAGAGCAACATGATCCTCACAGCGCAGAGCTTACACGGATCATGAGAGCACACGACACAGACTTTTCACAAGGCTTGGAGAGTTGTCCGTAATACTCTCAAAAGATCCTCGTAGGAAGTTCATGTGAGGAAGCATAGCCCTATATGCTCAAAAGATCGAGCAAGCAGAGACTATAGAAGGAGAAACTCTAAAGAATCGTGAACAATTTCATATTCATCAAAGATTCACGAAGAAGAGTTGCAGGAGGCAGGAACATTTGAAGAATTCAAAGAAATTCGTTCAAATTTGTGAAAGATTGCTGCAGGAGGCAGAATCGTTTAAAGAATTTCGAGAAATATCTCTCCTCCGTCAGAGATTGCAGCAGAGAACAGTAAGCTTCAAAGAACTCGTGAAATTCTTTCAAATCTTTGAAAGATTCACGATTTTTTCTTCCGCAGAAGAAAATCCTTGCAAAGGCATCAAAGAACACGTCAAAGGAGCCAAGAATGAGAAATCGCAGCTGTAAGATCCGTCCTGCAAAGAGATCGGAGGCGAAAATCCAGTTCAGAAGTGACGAGGAGAGCGCAGAAAAGGTGAAAGAATTTTAGTTGTTAGATTTCGCGCAAAGGATCGACAACCGTCAGATCCGTGTGAAAGTGCACGAGGATTAGTCCTCTCGAGCGCACAGGAGAAATCGTTAGGACCATCCATCAAGGGACACGCGACGAGATCTCAGCATTTCGCTGACTCGCAGGGTGTAGAGGTCAAAAGACTGTTGTGAGAATTCGCGAATCGCAAAATCCCGATTCATTCTAGATCGTTGGATCGAGAAAGATCGTGAGTTGTCGATCTGGGTCTATCGTAAAATCAGGAATCGGGAGTTGGACAAGCAAAGGAGACTGCACTCCAAATCCCGATACGCGAAATCATGAAATCCCGAAAGGATTGTGAGCCATCCATCTCAAAGGACAGGTGGCAGCAGATCCAAGCACCATCTCATTTCAGCATTTCAGAGTTCGCGGTTTGGAGAACGTCGTGACAAGAGTTCAAAACTCATGAAATAACGAGTTGCGAAATCCAGAGAGGATCTGGACCATCAGATCATAAGAGGATATGGACCATCAGATCATAAAAGGAACTGGACCGTCAAATCACAGGAAGATCTGGACTATTGATTGTCCAAAAAGGGAAATTTCGGCACTTCGCATACCGGGAATCCTAAGGACCCAGGA
Organism: Picea mariana; assembly: GCA_032191745.1. NCBI lineage: Eukaryota > Viridiplantae > Streptophyta > Pinopsida > Pinales > Pinaceae > Picea > Picea mariana. The sequence continues at coordinate 2,509 of JASDQU011402559.1, read as the reverse complement.
TCATTGCAGCCAAACTCCCAAAGTCCTGAAACACGAAATCCCGAAAAGACGTTCGAGAAGGAAAGGTGCCAAGATATTTCGAAATTCGGCATTTCAACCATCCAGGCGACAAGAAGTCGGGCAACTCAACATTGAAAGTCCCGAAAAGAGAAATCCCGAAAAGGCATTTGAATGGGTGCCAGGATATTTTGGATTTTGAAAAATTGAGGGACAAAGAACCGACGAAGGCATTGCAATTCCGCGATTCACGAAAAGCCGGTAGCTCTTTAACATTTGGGTGTGTGGTCACATTGAACCGAGACTAAGGGCCAAGCCAAGGTCGTTAAGCACTCTTCGACGTTTCGGCGATTGGAAGTTGGAGAGACAAGAGTTCGGAGGACTCGTATAACGAAGTCCCGAAGTCAGAATCGCGAAGCCAAAACTCACGAAGTCGAAACTCGCGAAATCTTGAATCGAAGAGTTTCAAAGTCACTGCAAGAAATTAGAAGACTTGGTTTAGGCACAAGAAATAGGTAAACACAAAATTTTTCCAAATTTTTTTCTGTTTTGTTAAATTCGTTAAATATGGCGACGTCTAGAAATTTAGGACCAACTCAAGGTTCGATTCTTCTTGGAAAGAACTATGAGTTCTGGTCTCTTCGAACGAGATCGTTCTTGCAAGCACAAGAGTGTTGGGATCCAATGGATCTTGGATATGTGGAACCAGATCCAGCAGACCTTTCTACCATGACAAACCAGCAGAGAATTGCTCAGGCAACTCAGAGGAACAGAGAAAATAAAGCTAAATTCTGGATTCAAAATTCTGTGGATGATTCGATTTTCTCAAAATCACAGGCGTTGGTACTTCAAAACAGGCCTGGGACATCCTTAAATCAGCCTACCAAGGAAATGACAGGGTCAAAACAGTCAAATTGCAGACCTTGAGGACGCAATTCGAGACTTTAAGAATGACAGAGTCTGAAAATGCAGATAAGTTTATGACTAGAGTCATGGGAATCATGAACCAGATCAAATTGACTGGTGAAGCCATCCTTGATCAATGCATTGTTGAAAAAGTCCTCAGAAGTTTACCAAAGAAATTCGAAATGGTTGCTACAGCAATCCTTGAATCCAAGGATCTATCACGTTTTTCAACAGATGAACTAATTGGTTCTCTGGTGACACATGAGACCAGACTGCATCTCACAAATGATTCAATCATCAATGCCTTCAAAACTCAATTCTCCTTTAGTAGAGGAAGAGGCAAAGGTCACCAAGGACGAGGGAGTACTACAAGTGACCAACACTCGAATGGAGGTAACAAACAACAGAGCCAGCATAAAAATTTCCAAGGTCACAGACAACAACACCAGAATCATAATTTCCAGCCTCAAAGAGGTAGAGGGAGAATATCAAATGACAAATCAAGCATATAATGCTATTACTACAAACAATATGGGCACTATGAATTTGAATGCCGGAAGAAGTAGGCAGATCATCTCTTAGGTAGAGCACATGTGTCAAATCATACGAGAGAAACCTCAAAATGTATATTTCTCTCATGTCACAAGTCTGAAGAACAACCTAAAGATCTCTGGTTGCTAGACAATGGATGCAACAATCACATGATAGGTAACAAAGATTTACTTTCATGCATTGATTCTTCAATCTCATCTGATATTACACTTGGAAATGATTCCTTAGTCAAAGTTCAAGGCAAAGGAACTGTACCTATTCTTACTAAACAAAATGAAAAGAAAGACATAAACAATGTCTATCATGTTCCAGATCTGAAACATAATCTACTAAGTGTAGGACAACTCATTGAACATGGCTATAAGGAACTCTTTGAGGGAGCATCTTGCAAGATATATGACAAAACCCCAAGCAGAAAATTGATTTCTGAAATCCACATGACTCAGAATAGGATGTTTCCCCTTACACTTAGAACTGCAAATCTAATTCAACCATATGCACAAAGTGCATCCACCCTGAATGAAACAATGGTTTGGCATACAAGATTTGGACATCTACCCTTTAAGATTCTAAGTCTTCTTCAAAAGCACTCCATGGTCAAAGGTCTTCCCATCTTCAAAGAACAAAATTCCCCATGTGAGTCTTGCATACTTGGAAAACATAAGAGAACTAGTTTTCCACAGTCATCCAATCAAACCAAACAACATCTCGAACTAGTTCACACTGACCTATGTGGACCAATGCAAACAGAGTCAATAGGTGGCAGCTTTTACTTCTAACATTTATTGATGATTTTAGCAGGAAAATCTGGATCTATTTTCTGAGACACAAGTCTGAAACTTTTGCAAAATTCAAAGAATTCAAGGCAGAGGCTGAAAAACAGAGTGGAAAATATATAAAAGCACTCAGGTCCAATGGAGGAGGAGAATAAAACTCCAATGAATTTGAAAATTTCTGCAAGTCACAAGGCATTATCATGCAAACAACATCCAGGTATACTCCACAACAGAATGGAGTGGCTGAAAGGAAAAATCAGACAATAATGAATATGGCA